>VZUI01019085.1:0-42824 GCA_013401135.1 Cettia cetti | reverse complement strand
TGGTGTTTTTGTTTGGTTGGGTTTTTTTGTTAGAATCTTAGTCTGTTTAATCAGTAACAGTAAAGTTAAAATTAAAGTTTGCAAGATTGAAGTTTTACCAGCTTGGCTGTTTTGATGTCCAACCTAATGTTTATTTTCCCACACCACTTGTATCTAACTCCCTCATCCAAGTTAGTGGTTTTATTCACCATTGTTTTTTGCCAGGGGAAAGAAGTAGCCAGGAATTGCATATACCTTGTACTAATTGTCTGTACTGCAGTTTTCCAGTGAATGTTAATGTTACCCTTTTTTTTTTCTTGACAGTATTAGCCTTTTGTTAATAATATTAAAGAAGGATTTGCAAGGGCTTCTTTGAATTGTTTTCTGTTTTTCCTTATGTTTGATCTACAGAGGGTTGATTAAGAACAATAGTTATGCCCAAGAAAAGACGCCTTTCAGTATTGATGGGTATTCTTGAAAGCATTATTATAAAATACTATTTTAGCAGATGGACTTCTAAAAAACTCGTGTGGGTACTTTCTTTTTTTTTTTTTTTTTTTTTTTAACTTAGGGAGTCATAAAAATAGCTAAGGTTGTATGTGTAAATATATTCCAGCAAAGTTTTGTAAGATTAGTTTGCCATCTTCCTGTAGTTGGTTATTCACAGCTCTTATTTTCGGCAAGAGTCACAGCCTTGCCAGTTTCCTTAGACAATGAACACTAGCTGACTGAAAAATATTAAAATGTCACTATTTTGTAGAGATATTGGGTATGTTCTCTTCATTCATTATACTAGAATGGGGTACCCATCAAAATCATGCTAAGATAACTGAAAGGCTTACTGTATTAGCTTTATAGTCTGTCATACACAGATTACACCCATTTTAATCTGCTATCTGGAGTATGTCCAGCTTCAGCTAAATGGTGTCTGTTTTGCTTTTAAAAGAAATGTGCAGCTGTTGGTAGCCAAAATACAGTTACTGTGAGTGACAGTGATACCAGCTGTGTGCTGCCCACTTTAGCTGCTGGAGTAACTGAACTCAGAGATGCCCCTGTTCTCTTCCCTGCATTGACAAAACATATAGAGAGGTTCTTCTGTAGCTTTTACAGTTCTTTGTCACTGCACAGGATAAACAGCACTTTCCCTCTGCTTGAGCAAATCGGGACAGAAAGGTACACCCCATATTTTAGTTTCCCTCACAAAGGTAAAGTGTTTGTCTCGAGCTTCACTTTTCTGTCTGAAGCAGGTCAGAAAACAGAGAACAGAAAGCTCGGAGGGCTCAAGTCAGTTCTAAAAGTCTGGGAGTTGGCCAGCTTTCACAGCCATCTCCACTGGCTTGTGGCAGGAACAGGATTGAGCTCACATTTAATGCCCTGTCTTTGTATCCAGTAACAGAGGTCTAAGGACATGGTGCCCTACCTGCCACTTTGCCCAAGTGCAGTATGCAGGGACTATTAAGGGCACACAGAGCGAGATGTTTGGTCAGTCCCAGAACAGTAAAGCAAGGTGTTCCTGTGGGGAGAAAATAGGCCAAAACTCTTTAGAAAAACCCTTAATCCCAAAACGCACATGTATAAGTTCATCCTCCCAGTTTCCCACAGGACTGGGTGCTACGCTTGACTTTTGGTTCTCCAAAATTTCAAATCTGTCACAGATTTGTGTATAGAAAATGTCTGTAATAAATTTGAATTTATGCAGTAAATTTGGGCACAAAGAATAGAATTGTGTAAAATCTTCAGGTGAGCAAAACTCATTGTAGTTTCTCTGCTCATTTAATTTTTCCACGATACACAGGGTAGGGTGAAAACCAGCTATAATAGAGACTTCCCTTGAGGTTGATGAAGTTAATTTTGCTATTGTTTTCAGGGGGTAATTCCTTTGTGCTTGATGTCATGGCAAATGTTGAAGTTGAAAAATGTCCAAAAGTAGTGTTGAATTGAGTCACTTTAAACGTGTTTATCTTGAGTCTCCACTTTGTGGCATTATTACTGTAGTCTCATCCCAAGCTAGCATTATTTATTTAATACCGGCTTATCCCCATGATCCATTGTTTTCTTTGTCTATTCGTTTGGATATGCTTTGTGTGTGCGTTTGTAACCTTCTGTTTCTTGCTGCATTAATACCATATTTTAAATTGCACTTCGAGCTGGTTTGTTTGAACCAGCTATGCTGTCAGACCTGGGAACGCCTGTTCTTGGCTTCTGTTAGGGTCTGTTACCCCACCTACCATATTAGGAGTCATTAGGAGGGCTGAATTCCTCTGGAAATACAGACTGTCTCATTTTTGAAGCATTGGTGTGATTAACTGTAATGTAATACACTTGGTATGAATGCTTAATGGATAAACATTCTTTTGCTTACTCTAGGCAGTTTTACATCTTACTAGGATGTAATTCATTGTACCAAGCAGTGTGAATGTGAAACTATCATTAGCAAAAATGCGGTCAGCCAAAAATGAATTCTACCTGCAGGTGCAATTAAGGAATTGGTAAGTCAACAATATGGAGTAATTGAGTAGTGGTCTGGCACTGAGAACGTGGCACTGCACTTTGTGTTTGAAAGATGTTTACAAAACACAGCAAACCTTTTGCTGTATTACAGAAGCTTTTCTGTTAATCCTCTTTAACTCTGCCTGTTTGTCCATTTTTATACACAAGCAATGGCATTAACAGGCTGTACGGCTGCAACACTCCTACCAAATTAATGCAACACCCCACTAATGGGGCTCTTTTACATCACTGCATGGTGGTGATGTTAATGTGGATGTAGCAATAGGCTGCCAAAGGCTTTGGATAACGGAGAATCATAAGCATTTTTGTTACTGTAGAAGAATATCTGCTTGTACTAGAAACTAAATAGATATCTTCTGTAACATGTACTATCTGAAATTGTGGAAATATGTTTACCCTCTTTGAGGGTAAAGACTCTTTGAGGGGCTGTCTAATACTGAATGTCATACTTAGCTATTCTTTAACTCATAAGCTGTGTACTTATATGTATGTGTTAATTAGTAGTATGTGTTTAAAGAAGAGTTTATTACATCTCCTGAGTTTTTCTTAGTAGAATTTAATAGAATTTCCCCCACTCATCTTAAGACTGTAAGCACTGGGTTTAGTAATCTCATCTCAGTTAAACAATTCATTAAGAAGTTCTCATTTAAAAAAATCCAAGCCTCTCTTGGGATTTTTATAAGAACTTAGATGTTGTGAAAAGTGATCATGGGACAACTTTAGAGATTTATAAGAGCTCCTGCTGTGGTCTGGTGTGGACATATGTTTGCTTTTTATCCGTTGGTCTGAGGTGAGGCTGTAAAGTCTTCTGGTTTCTGTCACTGGAGATCCTTCTCCCTCTCCCACGCAGCCTTTCCTGTGTCTGCAGGAGTGCTTGTAAGGTGAACAATTAGTACCAAATGCCATAAATCCTGGGAATTAGACAAGCTATGTGAGAGAGTCCTAAAAAACCTTTTTGAAGCTTGCAATTTTGCACCCTTAAAAAGCCCAATAGGATTTGTATTGATAATGTAATATTGAGAAAATCAGACACCAAGGCAGACTGTTGCATCTAGCTCTTTTCTTCCACCTCTGCTTTCATCTTTCCTTTAAATAAAGAGATAGGCAGCAATATGTACTATTTATAGCACATTAAAAACATTTTTATATATAAGTGTATATAGGAGAATTGTATTAATTTTTGTTCAATTTCTAAAATACTATAATTTCACAATAAAACTCAGGTTGAATGAATTGCATCTTTATAGTTTATACAGCAAATGTTCTGAATTAATGCCTGTGATTATTTATTTGTGCTCTTGTTTTTCTTTGAATCATTTTCTTAACATATGAAGCATCTGTAAGGAAATAAAAGGAATTGCTTATGAATTTTTTTTTTTTGTGGAGTCATTTTTAGTGAATATGCAGGTTACACAATTTGTCCCTTCTGAGATTTATTTTAAATAGAATGTTTTATGCATAGTCAGTATTTTGTTTCAAGTGTTTACCTCTGAAAGATTTGTGGCATTTTCACTCTGCATTTAGACCTCTTTGACTTGTAGGCTGAGGGAGAGTAAGATTGTTGGGAGAAGAAACACTGATTTGTTGATTCATGATGACTTTGCTACTGTATGGCAGTCTGTAGTAATTGGTACCAAAAGCAGCATTTATTCTTGGCTAGCTTGTGTGTCACACTTAAAGGCAGAAGAAAAATAGCATCATCAGTTAGGATGTAGATTGGCAGCAGTGCTAGGATCTGGAAGAAATACTGCAGCAGATTCAAGAATAAATGTCTAGGGACAGAAATTTGCTTTGTGCTCTTCTATCTGTTTAAAGTTGTTTGAACACAAGAGTCCAGATTTGAGCCCTGTACTGTATTTTAATTAATTTGTCAAAATCTGCTCTCTTCAGACATTCTCCTTTGCATGCTTATTTCAGTGTTCAAAGATACAATGAATTCTTCAACATGCTAGTTTGTTACCTTGGCAATAGAGGAAACTGCCAAAAGAGTGGCAAAATATATCTGCTGTCATATTGGAAATTCGTGTTCTTCTTAAATGCTCTTGTTCATATTTTTATATTTTTTGTATAGCATGGGTATTGGAGTGCTCTTGTTGCAACTGCTTCTTTGTTCTGCTGGATGGAGACACTCTCAAGGTGTAGGCAAATGTTTTTACTTTTACCTGAAGCAGGGAAAGTCAGCTAAAGACATTCATGTTCGTAGCTCAGTACCGCACTGCTGTAAATACTGAGGTGCTAAATTGCTGTACCCACATCTCTAATCTCTCTAGGATCTGTGAAAGTCTGGCAGGAGGGACCTTTGGAGGAACCCTGAGCTTAATGGGAATGCAGGATTGTCTCTGGGCTCTTTCTCCTGCAATTGTCAAAGTATTGTAGTAAAAAAACCACAAAGCTTTTTTTCTTCATTATTTTTCTTCTCTATATTTAAATAGTCGATAACTGACCAAAAATGGACAGCAGCAGTTGTAAAGTACATTTTTGTTGGTAAGTTACAGTAGTGCAAAGTAGAGTTAACAAAAAAGTCGAGATCATTACATATGAGGTGTACCTGTGAAGTACACAACACTTTTGTCTCCTTGGGATTCTTATAAGATCAGTAAGACTCAGGGAAGTCACCTCACCGGTCATTTATACCTCCCATTACACTGTTGCACCCAAGCTGCTGCGTTAGAAAAACCAGCCCGCTATCAGAGAAGATTTAGACCCACGTTTGCAAAACTCATCAAAGAGAATTGAGTAAAAGTTGTTTAGCCTGTATAATTAATGTAAAACAGGACAGTATTGCAATTTCCCATTTGTATTAATGGTTATGACCAAAAAAAAGTGTGAAAGAAAAATCCTCATGGAATTGTAAGTCATCACTGTATTAAAAAAAAAAAAAGGAAGCAAGAATATTCAGATAAGCTGTTTGTATATATTTGTCAGCTCCAGGTTTCCATGCACCTTGCTGTTTTACTCACTTGCTAAAACAAACACACAGCAGCCCTATTAGAGGTACAAGTTCCATGCAAGCCGAGGTTTTACTCTTCATTAACAGGACTTACTTTTACTTGCTAATTACTCTGACCTGTTTTAACTAAGAGTAACAGCATGAAGTTTTTACGTGGGGCGCGCATCCCATTTACAGCTACAGTGATTTTGTATTTTTCTGCTGTGTAGGCAAGTAGCAGTGTAAATTGTAATGAAACTAGTACATCAGCAATAAAACAAGTACACACTGCATAAATAATAAGTGAATATAAACAATCATTTTCATTGATTCTAGGAAACTATTTAATGAAAACATGGAAATGAAAATGTTTTTAAAAATTCACACCAAAAGTGAGCCAAGTATCAGGAGCCGGGGAGATGATCCATGTGCATACCACCTAGGCAATTTTGGTTCCGTGTTTTGGCCCAAAACTGCAGAATATAGAATTTAAGATACTAGTTTCACTGAAAGAAGTCTAACAGAGGAGTCTGGCTGGTTCTTTATCTACTTATACTGTGAAGCAAACACACCCTCATGTCACAGAACTAATGAATGTGTGGGGTTAGCCCATGATTTTAATACTTGTGTCCCACCTGGAAATGTCACCGTGGCACAGCTTGGGTTTAGAAGGACATGCTGCAGTGTGCAGAGGTTTATGGATCCAAACTGAGATGTGTTGGCACTGCTAGAGGCCAGTGGCACTGTGGTTTTCTTCTACAAATGGTCTTTGTGATGTTCCAACAGGTAGAAAACTTGATAACTTGTTCCAGTTGTCTAAAATAAGAGTGGAGATAGCATTTTCCAGTTTGCCTCAACAAACTAAACAGTTTGTCTGTGTGTCACGGTGACTGCTCCTGGCTTGTCATATGTCTCTGCAATGGAGAAGTTTAGGGCCCAGATACTTCTAGGATTTTAGAAACATAAATCTGCTGTGCAGGTCTCCTTGCCAGAGTTTCAGGACACTTAAAACAGATCTTTCTCTTACTTTCTGAGCTTTCTGAGGGAAACCCCAGGCACGAATTTGATGTTAGACATTCAGTTTCTTTCAATATTGCTGATGTCTAATTCCCATCTGTGTCTTGTTCCTGCAGTTGCTTCTTGGGAAGATTTGTCTGCTGGATGCTTCCTTGCTGAAGCGTTAGTGACAGCAGATGCCCACATAGGCTTCAGGGGAGCATGAAGCCAGGAAAGCTGGAGGAAGCATCCCCACTGACTCACTGCCTTTGACTGTGACAAAGCAACCACTTTTCAGAGAAAAAACTTAAAAAAAAAATAGTCACCAATTTCAGACATTGCCCGAGCTTCCTCTCCTCCCTGAAGCTATGCTGTAGAAAGATTTTAGAGCAGAAGGTAATGGTCGAATTGTGATTTCTTCTCCTCATTTAGCTTCTTCAGCACAGCCAGAGAGGTTGTCCTCAGTGCTTCATAATAGATAATCTTATCCTTTGCAGTTTGAATCTATTCCCCCTTGTCCTGTCACTACATGCTCTTGTAAATAGTCTCTCTCCATCTTTTTTTGTAGGCTTCCTTCAGGTGTTGGAGGTCACAGTTATGTCACCCTTAAGCCTTCTCTTTTCCAGGCTGAGCAACTGCCATTCTCTCAGCCTTACATCAGATACAACAATTTCTTTTTCATAGTTTATAGTATGCAAGACTAATATCATGGTTTATGTATCTAGCACCAAGCTGGTAAGCCCATGGGGAGGATAGCCCATGTGATTCTTTAGTTATCTCCATTCTGACACGCTTAAAAAGATAAAAAAACTCTTTGTCACTTCCTACTGGTCACTGTTAGCTAAATTCTGTAAATTAGTGGTAGTTAAGAGCTATGGAAAACACCCCAGACTAACCCAAAGTTAGTCAACTTTGCCTTTTTTCAAGAATAATCAGTTTTCATCCTTCTGATCTTACTCCTAAAGATGACATACTAAAACAAAAATGTAGGTTTTTTTCTGAATTAGTTAGCAATATGTTTTTATGGTTAGTGACATGTCTTCTCTAGCTTGTGCTCTACCAAAGAGAAGCAAATCATCTGTGTACATATGTATGATTTCCCTGGGGATGCCACCCAGGGGAATTATACCTGCTTTTTTTGATATTACAGTTTGTTACCATATTGGGGCTGATGAATCACTGATGGCCCCTTTTTCTGTCACTTTAGAGAACATAGAAGTATGTTCTGTTAACAGCAGTTCTTCAGGGTTTGTTTCAACATGTCACCACTGTTGGCTTTTTGCTTTCCACAAGTGCTGTTCTAAATCCTAAAAAATGTCACAAGAGAATTCTATGAAAACTTTTTTTTCCCCTTGTACTGGTAAAATCAGAGATTAGGGTACCATTTTAGATTTTCATGAAAAAGAGCTTGCTTTGTAAGTAATGGATTATGATGAGACTCTTGGGCATGGTCCTGTACAGGGCCCAGAGTTGGACACTATGATCCTTGTGGGTTCCTTCCAATTCAGCATATTCTGTGGCTGTGACTTTACTGGGTACTTGGCCAGAGTGGCAGTAAAACCAAATCTGTCAAATGGCAGGGAATGGGAGAATTCCCATGAGTCTGAAATCCCACACACACTTTGGGAAACACAACAGCAACAGACGTGGTGAAATAGTTCTACTTAAATCAAGTTAACCATACTTTGAGGAAGAAGTTAGAAATGTTTATCTTATTTTTAGTGCAGTAAAATCTTCAGTGGCAGTTCTCATGACTACTGAGAAAGCAGTTCATTACTCTGGTGGATAGACTGTTTCACAAAGAAAGAGAATTTCCAAGCACATATTTTCTTCAGTTCAACACCCGGAGATTCATGTAATAGAATCAGTCAACCATGAAAAGTGATTGCACAAAATGAAATAAGTGACATACAAGAATATCCTTCTTCTTCTTCTTTCCCTGATCAGGGAGAGACAACTGCCTTGTTGAAGGCAGAGGGCAAAATTATATGACCAGTGTACAAAAGACAGTGAGTTAATGCCAGGTAGAAAACAGGGCTTTGTGCAGTGATCTACAATCTCAGAATGAATGCTTAGGTGAGGTACTAGATAAGAGTGGCATGATGTATTTGGAGACATAATGATAACTTTTCATCACCAACAGTGTATTTAGTTTCCTTGTAGTGGGATTATCAAAGTACACCAAAGCAGTGAGCACAATCCAAGAAGCTGTCTCTTCTGTCTAATCTGTTTCAAGAAAGATCATCCCAAACCCAAATTCAGTATATGATTTGATGCTTTCAAAGAAAATTATCCTGAAACATATCCAGTCACTTTGCAACAAATCTAAAACTGCTTCCACAATATTCTCATGCCAGTCATTGAAACACAAGGAATAGAATGGTGACATGATGTTGACATGATGAAAAGAAATCCAGAAATAAATATACTCAATTTTTGACAATTTTCCCCTATACCTCTCTCTCAGCTGTTCTTTATCTCTAGCAAGCAATTCATCTCTGCAATTCATCTCTGTTCACATTTGAGGCATGGATCTCTCTCATCATGTTAATAAATGATTTGATTCAAGCTAAATTCACAGGTGTTGTTTTTAACCTGTACTTGCTTATTTCAAACCTAAAGGTTTATGTTCAAACCTTAGCTCAGTAATGTTTCAGTTGGGTACCACTCTATTGATTGATCCTTATTTTGGTTGATGTCAGCATGAATGAGGTTGGGCTTGAACATGGAACCCTTAGTGGGTAAAACTGCTGCCTTTGACACCAAATCACAGAGAAGGGAAGCTGCCAGGGGGGCTGTACCACTTTTTCATTGCTGTTGGGTGGACTCTTCCAGCTGGTTTTGTCTATTCTTTAGTCAGGCTAGAAATGGTGGCCTTGAATTGTATCTCTCCTCATTACTTGTTTCTGCATCAGTGTCTTCAATCTTACAGATACTAAAGCAGCATAAAATGTTCAGCAGCACTGGACACCATTATGTATGTGTCTTATTTTACTTAGGCTTTGCATGTATTTATGGAGGCTTTCTAGGAGCATAATTTAAAGCAGCCCTTTTCTTGCATCATAATGACTAAAAATCAGTGTGAGATAGGTTTGTGAATTCTTGTAAAACGTTTATCATCTCAGTCTTCTTGGAAGAGGAAATGAATTGTTTCACATTGATGTGAAATACAAGACTTAAAATTCCTATTGAGTGACTACTGTCTTTTCTGTTTCAACCACTACTTTATGTAAACTGAGAGGGCTTTTTGATAGCTTTGTGGTAGCCATAACATAGTTAATAGACTTACAATAGTATATAAAAGTATTTTGTATTTCAACTTAAATATATTTACTGTTGAAAAGATATGAGTGTATACTAACAGCTTTTCAGGAGGGTGAAACCTCAAGTGGCAATGACCCACCTCCTGTCACTGCACTGGGCAGCTGGCTGGCATGTGTGCTCCATCCAGGGACATCGTGACAGAGCCTCCAAGAAGGGCTCTGAGAAGGCTCCAGAAGCCTGTAAAAGAGCAGGCTTCTGGAGAACTTTGGAATATTTGTCTAGCTATGTATGTAGCAGGGTGCAGTGTTTTATATTGTAAGAGAAACAGTGATAAAGGAAAATGTGGCTACGTAATGATGTCTTCTGTAGTTTGTAAAGGAGAAAGAGTAAATGTGGAAAGGTGTTTTCCTTTATTTGAAGTGAGGAATATGATATATCCATGGGACTGAAGCTCAGTAAAAATTATTACCACTAATAATACATAGTCTTTCCTTACTGCCAAGTGCAGACAGTTAAATGGATTAAGCTGGCAAACTCTGATCTCTAAAATATGAAAATATGCTTTTCCTGACTAATGTTTCTGAATAATCACTGATTAAAGGCCATGTTGAAAGCATGATAGTAAATATCATAAATAATATAACCAGGTTAATGCAGTCACTGTTAAATTACTGCTTTAGAGATGAAATATACCTGTGAACATGGTTAGTTTAAAAAAACACCCATTGCTGTGAATATTGCTGTTCTGAAAAAAGTTAACACTTAATATGCAACATAATCTCTGTGCTGTCCATAGGTGATGTAAATGTAGATTAGTAATCTTCAGATTGAGCTTTGTTTGGATGAATGTGAACTGGAACTTCATAAGGCCTAAAGACTTATACAGAAACAGTATACAGTATATATTATAATTTCAATGTATTTGCCTCTGTTAATGTTTATTAATAGCGCATTTTTAATGAATTAAAGTAAGTATTTTAATTTTTATGTGCATAGACCAACGTAGACAGTAAAGATCAACTTTTGAATTTATAATCAAAACCAATAGAAACTTATACTCAGTTGACTTTTGCAACCGTACTTGTGCTTCCTTGAATAAAAAAGCACAAATTTTAAAACCTGAAGTTTGAATGAACAGGATAAATTTGTCTTTTAAAAGCCTTTTCTAACTTTGCAATATCACAGGACAAAAGTAATAGCTAATTTAATTATTTGGAAGTCTTTTTGGAGTGGGTAGCTGAATGATTTTTGATCTATTTCCACAGGTTTTCAATACATACTCTAATGAAGACTATGACAGGAGAAATGATGAAGTTGACCCAGTGGCTGCATCAGCTGAATATGAACTTGAGAAGCGTGTGGAAAAGCTGGAGCTCTTCCCAGTTGAACTAGAAAAAGGTATTGTCTCTGTGTGCCATTTCCACTTCCTGTGACACTGACCTGCAAGTTTGAGGAAGTCTACACGTGCCTACAGAGCCTATCTTGAATTTCCACGAATTTGTTGTAGTCGCCTTTGCTATTTGGATTTCAGGAATTGTTCAGTGAGGAAGTAAAGAAGCAGCTCAGAGAAAGGCAATTTTTGCCTTCTTAAGAGAATTGGGTTTTGGCACTCCATCATGATTTTATATGGTGTTTGATGTGATATGTTCATTCTTCATTGGAGGAGTAAAAATCTTGTCTGTTGTTCTAAGCTCCTCATAAGGGTGTAGATGATACTTTTTGTGTATAATTAAAATGGTAGTCAAATAGGTTTTTATAAGGAAGCAAAATAATACTAGTGTTATTGACATAGAAAGCCAAGAGGAACCAAAGCATGAATGTTTACCTACCAAATAACTGTACAGATAAATGTAAGAAGTTTCTGCTTTCTCTTGCCTTTTTCACAGATGAAGATGGACTTGGCATAAGCATTATTGGAATGGGAGTTGGAGCTGATGCAGGCCTTGAAAAACTGGGAATATTTGTCAAAACAGTAACAGAGGGTGGGACAGCAGAAAGAGATGGCAGGTAAACTAGACTTTGTATTTGGAGATTTTATCAGCAATAGTTACTATACATTATAATTTTCATAGGGAATACTTGTTTGCTTAATGTATGTCACGGTAATCCAAGCTGTAATGTTTTTAAACTTCATTGGTAAGGTCCAGGTACCCAATGTGGTTATGAGAAGACACTATATTGATACCATGAGTTTAAACTTCTAAAGAAGAACAAATTGGCCAAATACATGTGTTTGTGACTACTGAGAACCCAGATGCTTTAGCATGAGTAAGGCTGCTGATTCCAAACTGTGTCACTTTTGGAGGTAGTTTAGATTCTAAAGGTGTTGAGCTCCCACCTATTGGCTTCAAGCCAGCTTTAGATAGGCAATACTTGAAAAAATGAATTCTGTTCAGCATTTGATTATTTGGTCTCTCTACATTTGATGTCCTTACAAAGAGATCTTGACAGGCTGGATCGATGGGCTGAGGACAGCTGCATTGAGGTTCAGTAAGGCAGAGTGCCAGGTCCTGCACTTGGGTTACAGCAGTTCCAGGTAGTGCTACAGGCTGGGGGAGGAGCAGCTGGAGAGCTGCTCAGCAGAAAAGGACTTGGGGTGCTGGTTGACAGGCAGCCAGTATGTGCCAAGAAAGCCAAAGACATCCTGGCCTGCATCAGCAGCAATGGGGCCAGCAGGAGCAGGGCAGGGATTGTCCCCCTGTACTTGGCACTGGTGAGGCCACACCTCGAGTTCTGTGTCCAGCTCTGGACCTTTCAGGTGCTGGAGTGTGACCAGAGAAGGGGAGCAAAGCTGGTGAAGGGTCTGAGGCACAAGTCTTATGAGAAGCAGTTGAGGGAGCTGAGGGTGTTTCACCTGGAGAACAGGATGCTGGAGAGACCTTATCACGCTCTAACAGCCACCTGAAAGGAGGTTGTAAACAGTGAAAGTAATCTCAAGTGAAAGGATGAGAGGAAATGGCCTGAAGTTCTGTCAGGTGAGATTCAGATCAAATATTAGAGTTTTTCACCGAAAAAGGCATTAGAGTAAGTTGCCCAGAAAGGTGGTGGCATCACTTTCTCTGGAAGTGTTGAAGAGGCGTCTGGATGTGGCACTTGGGGTGTGGTTTAGGTGATTGAGCTGCTTAGCTGATGGCTGGATGGTCTTGGGAGATCTTTTCCAACCTTGATTATTCTCTGATTAAGGAAATAATTAGTGTATCTGAATGTTTAAACTTTTACTAAATACACTCTTTTCAACTTTACTAACACAGACTGTTACTTTATATTTCTTATTTTGGGATACTCTTCTGTTCTGGAGTTCAGTTTTCACACGTAAAACACTGAAAATACATTAATTAAATGGAATAGGAATCTGTACCATAAATTTTACCCACTAAAGAAGTGAATTGGTGTGTGTAGTCTTACATAATGCTCATATAAAACCTGCTTGCTTCTAGAATTGCTTATTTGGTATGCACAGGCTAAAGAATTCCTTTCCAACATAAAATATTTTCTATCATATGGGGCACAGTTATCTATATATTATACAATACCTGCCAAAACCAAGTCAATCTCTTCTCATTAGGAGAAAGAAAAAATTTTACTATGTAATCATGTATTAATGAAAAGGATTCTTAAATATCTTCCAACCTGTACAATTTTTCATTTTGTCCCAGTGCCTAACTTTGTAAATTTTCATTCCAATGAAATACTACTTCTCTAATACATAAGTAATTAAATCAACTAATCTGCATTCTCCTTTTCTGAGTTTAACCATTAATGTGTTGTTATATTAGTTATAAACAATATGAAATTACTGTTTATAAATAAGAGTAGGAATAAACTTTTATGACATTGCTGCCATCTTCTAAAAAATATATTGCAGTAACATGTTCCTTATTGAACACCTCTAATTTCTGAGCCAGGCAAAAACTTGTTCTGCTGTGGAAACACACAGAAATTTAAACAAAAGGCTCTAGAAGGCAGGGGTCTGCAAAGTTTAGTAACCTTGCTCTGAAACCACTGAAGTGTATCTTCTAGATTATGCTTGGAGGTATTTTTACAGATCTTGGCAATAAGATATCAAGTTGAAGGCCAAGTACAGATTTATCACAGGCTTAAAAATTATGAACGGAGATGAAGAAGCTGACACCTCAAGATTTCATGACTTTATCCATTACTTTCAAATACAAGTGAACGTTTTTCTGAAGGATATGCTTGACCTCAGCTAGAAGGCATTAAGCTCACGACTGGTATTCTTTGTGAAATTCACTGGTTGAAAATCAGTCACTCACTGCTGCTCTGTCATGATCTGTAATTTCTTTTCATCTCATTATTCACGTGTTTGAGTGGGCTACAGAAGTTAATGTTCCATCACAAGTCTCTTCTTTCATTTCCCTAGATGGCATCTGAAAGGAACTTGTCAGCTGAGAAAAAATAATATCTTTCTTTGACCATCCTAATATTTGTGTTGGTTTTCAACTGGCAGAATGTTCAGTCAGCTGAGAAATAGGACTCTGATTTTCTCTTTGAGAGCCTGACTGATCATTCACTTGGGAAAGGGATATATAATCCTCTCAGTCAGGACCAGACAGTTCTGCATAATAAAGTGCATCAACTGTAAAAGATCCTGTTAACTTCATCTTTATGAAAAGCCTACTTAATCATTAACACTGATAGCAAAACAAAGTCTCCTACCAGAAAATAAAACTATTTCAACAGCTGCATCAGATATTCTGAATAATCGCATAGCAATCTTCAACCAGGTTCTTCTCAAGCTACAATTTAAAATGTTACAGTATCTTTAGGATAGTTGTTCTATTTTTTTTATTGAAAGACCTATCAAATTTTGATGTAAAGTACTTGTCTCTCATGGAAATACAAAATCTGTGGAAAGCGGTTTCTCAGTGTTTTAACACCACTGGTTTGATTCATGTTGCTATAGACAAAAGGCAGCATTTAGTTGTCATATTTCAAGGTTTTGTATGCCAATATTTAACTAAGGAGGTGCTTCAAGATGAATCCAAAGGCAAGCATGTTGATAAGCATTAGGAGAGCTTATTAATAGTGTGAAAAATATTAAATCAGTCGTAAGACTGAATATGAAAAATAAAATCTTTTCCTGGATCAATCAATCCATAGCTGTTTCTTTCAAATTATTGTGGTGATGAGTCATTCACTTTTTGAAGTATTTTGATAGCATTGGGAGCAACAGTTTTGAAACATTACACAGTTCTTAACTTGAACTCTAGAAGTTGTCTCTGTACAAATTAGATTTTTCAGTCCATCGTTCAGAGCAATTGTGCAAATAATCTGTTCAATTTTAGTTGGTTGGCTTCTCTAGGTGCTAGTTCATTGTAATCTGCAGACAGAGTTTAAAGTCGTGAACATTAGAAAATAATTATCAGAAGAATTACCAATTTTATTAATGATAAAAATAATAAAATGTCTATAATTCAGGCTTTGGCAACTGAACCTAATTTTTCATTCACCTTTGAAATTAGATTTGAGAGACAGAGGAGGCCTGGAACCCCTGTTGGAGTGGGCTCTAATGGGAAGACTGCCCTTTGTGTGGTGATATGGATATATCCTCGTATATAATTAAAATGTATGTGTAATTAGGAAGAAAGGATTTTTGCAGAACAATGGCCATAAAAATAAGTGTTGGAAGTTAATTTAGAAGCTATACAAACAAAAAAGATCGAGATATAAAATATGCCTAAAGGACAAATAGAATTAGACTGAATCAAAATGGAGCCCCTTATGAAGTTGCAGGCAACAGTTCTCTAACATGGTGTTTCATCACCTGAAATATTGTACCTATTTATCTGTATGAACACTACTAGTCCACTGTGTGATGATGTACAGTGCTGTTGCTGTCACCTAAAAGGAATCTGTTATTCCACCATTTTCAGCCAAGAGGGTGGCAGTTTCCTATTCAGTATGCACCAACTTCTTAAAAGTTCTTTTCCAAGAACTCCTGTGGCCATCTGACTGCACCCTGTGTTTGCTGAAGTTAAAAAAAAATGAAGTAAAAATTAAACAAATACTATTTCATTGCTGTATTTCTCAGTGTTTCAGTGAAAATTGCAATAAAATTCTGAGATTAAAATGCCTCATATGTTTTTCAATGTAGGAGTTTATATACCTTTCTCAAGGGAGATCCTGCCCATAACACAGTGACATTCTGTGGTGTGAGGCTGCCAAAGAATAAATACTGTATTTCTTATTCACCACTGGAATCCAAAGAACAGAAGATGCTGCTTGAACATATGTAAGACTGCAAAGCATTTCCTCAGACTTGACAGAGAAAGTAGTGCTCCAAGTCAAAATGCTTCAGCATACTGTTGAAGCCTCTTGTTCTTTGAAAATAAGTTTTATCACTAATATATCCTAAGATATTAAATGAGTTAATTTAGGTATTTTCATGTAATTTAAATAAGATTTTTTCGTAGCTGTTTCTTGGTTGCTTTGTAAACTGTGTCATTTGGATCAATAGAATTCATGTAAGTAGTTGAAAATTGTTCCCTAGTCATGGATGTGTTTGGTTTTTATTTTGAAACTATCAGAGATCGTGCATTTCCAAAGAAGAGTCATCTTCCAAGGATTTGTAATCCAGATGAGTCCAATGCCTGCTCTAGGGATTTTGTAGCAGCGCTTGCTTTAGATAAAAGCAGCATGGCTTTCATTTTGTCTTAACTTTTTCTGCATTAAACAGTGTATCAGCTGTAAATAGGTGTTTGGTTTCAAAAAGAGGGTCCTCATTAAAACAGTCCAAGGTTTTGTGATTGTGTGCAGCAAGATCACACTTACACTGGGAATTCATCTTTTTTTGATGAAGTTAGATGAAATAGCTTAAGAGAGTACGTCACAATTGGATCTGATACATAAGTTCTTTTCTCCACAGATGAGCAGGTTGTTTTAGTTAAAGACTACCTTTTTTTTCCATTAGCATGAAATACCAGAGCTATGTCTTATGCTGTTTTTCAAGATTGGCTTAGGAAAGAATGATATAAACGCTGTTCAAGTATCTCATTTAATTTAGTTCATATGACAAATTCAAGAGCTTGTGTTTCTGTATTTCTATGCAAGGAAAGAGACTGGAAAATTAATTGATGATATTAACTGTAACGGTAACTTTGAAGTTGGATTATGAGATGTCTGTGTGCAAGGAATGATACGTTTTTCATATTTACCTCAATCATTTTATGACTGAGCTTTTCTTTCAGGTAACACTGAAAGATCTTTCTATGCTAAGTTTTGCTGAAAATTTACAAGAATTCATACAATTATTTATGCTTTTGTGTTTTTCCTCTGAAAGGATCCAAGTGAATGACCAAATTGTGGAAGTTGATGGCATCAGTCTGGTTGGTGTTACACAAAATTTTGCTGCAACTGTTCTTAGAAACACCAAAGAGAAAGTCAGGTGAGTATTTTAGAAGGAAAAAAGAAATTTTAATTTAATACTTAAGATTACTTGGCTTCCTTCACAGGCCTTTCAGTTTGCCCAGGTAGAATGAGTGGGTTTTGGCCTCTGTGTCTTCTCTCCTTTGATCCCAGGAGAGGGATCAAATACAGTATTACAGTTTTGTTTTGGCTTAGATTTTTAAAATATTACCACCAAGACAAGTTGAAATTGCAGACGGATGATGACTATGCTCTTGATCACTAGTCTACACATTCATGGACTTTAAGCTGTTGGTACTATTTGGAATGGTGAAGGTCATGGGTGTTGGTCAGATGGAAACTGCTGCCAGTGATCACTTCCTTGCTCCACCCGTGGGGACAGTGACCATGTTCATGCTCCAGGGTTGGAGCAGGAGGAGATGAACACTCTGATCCCTCTGATGCCACCTCAGCACGGAGGAGAGGAGAGTATTGGATGCAGTAGATAACAGCTACCAAACTGAGGAGAGTAACCAGTATTAATTAACTGAGCTCCCAGCACCCTCTGTGGTTTTCTCTCTGCACCTATACTGTGATTCATTGAAAGGTGTCCCTGTAAAAACCCATAAAATAATGAACAGACCAGGAAATGTAACATATAGTGCAAGTGCACTTCTGAACTTGTGTGAATGTGAGTGCAAAGCTATAAAATGTCATTAATAAGGACATTGTTTCCCTAGAAATGAACTGGTTTGCCATTTAAAACCCTCTGCAGTCACATAGTTTTTCAATAGCTTGTTAATTTTAGTAAAGATTCAACTCCACAAAATAAATCCAAAAATATCTTTGGCATATTGTAAGAGCAGCAGCCATTCTGTATTCACCTTTTGGTTCTCTTTCAAAATCTTCTCTAGGGAGTACAACTGAATTCTTTAATTAATGAGTTCAGAACTGGCTTCTTTTGAACCATGACTAAACTATGGGTGGGTAATATATGCAGATCCCCTCAGATGGTGGTGCTATATGTTGGCGTGTGCATTTCCACTATAATTCCATAGCTGATCCTGCATGACAGTGAGGAATAATGCTGGGATGTGGATTTTGCAAAGAATCTTGGGGGTGGTTGATCAATCTTTTATTTGAGAATGGTTATTTAGGAAAAAAAATTAGAAACAGTAGTGTAATTATAGGTGAGTATATTTTTGTGTAACATTTACATTTGAAGTTACACCATTACTATTTCTGCAAAGACTCACACATGCTGTGAGTGTTCCTACTGACTGAACTATGAAAATGAGTATATACTTTATTAGATTTTCCACAGTTGGGACCTTCAAACATAAAATCCTTACGTCAGAGAATAATGTGTTCCTGTGTTTTGGTACACAGACCAAATGTTACGTGTATTCTGTGTTTGATGTTCTAGTTCAAAAGGAAAAAGGAAAAAATGAAAGCGCTCACATAAAACATATGTATTATATACACTTAGAATCAGTATAGTTTGTATAATTATTGCTGCATAAGTTACAGAATAGAATACTTGCTTCCAAGGGAAAATAATGGAGGAAGGAAAAAACATAAAATAATTTTCACACAGAGCTCCCACAGTCTTCTCAGGAAATAAATTACAGTGAGACTGGTTGCAATCTAGACCCTTGTCACAAAATAGGGAGCTGAAAAAAGTATTTCTTCGTTGTTGAGCTCACATTGTCAAGTGTACTGTGTCTCCTGTGCACTGGGATCATTGGCTTCTGACAGGTCTCATTTATCAAAGAGAGATATTTGCGTTTCTGCATTTTCCTTTCAAGATTAATATACTGAGTTTTCATGGAAAAAATGAACCCAGTATGTTGGTGTCAAAACTAGACAAAAAAAGCATAAAATAATATTCAGTTAATAATGAATTTTAAATACTGTATGAGTTAAAATATAAAATAATACTAAAATATTAAGAATGTATACATATAGAGCATACTATGTGGTTGGCAGAATCTTATTAATGTATATTTCTAATTAGAGGAGATAAATGGGTAGGGTTTGGTGCAACTTCCTTAATTTTTTTTTCATTTTAAACTTCATGAAAAAAATGCTCTGAAAGACTACTTTCTGCTATATGCAAGCCATCTGAGAAACCACAAACCCTGGTTTGTGGTAGCTGGGAGTGAGACTTTACAAGGTAGCCAGGCCTTGTGTGGCACAGGCTCCTGCTTAGCTTCTGGTCCAGTCTTGGATGTTTTTGTTGCCTGATGTTCTACATTGGTTTTAGTTGCACAAAATGAAAAATGGTTCCAGAAAGCTGTTTTTTGACGACAGATATTTCTGGATGCTTGACATTTTGGCTTCAATACAGACTTGAACATTTGCTTGTAAAGAAAGTATTTTTAACTTTCTGGCTGTTTTTCTTCTGATATGTGACAGAAGAGCCCTGCCTGCTGCTTGTTCTGTGGAGAGAACAATTGGTTTCTGACAGATCCTCTTTTCCTGGTGTGTTAGGGCTAGGATGGAGAATCCCTCATCTCCATCCTCTTTGGCAGACAGGGACAGCAAACTGCTGCAGAACATTAGGGACAATTAGGGACAAACATGGGAGAGGGTCTGCTGGGGCAAAATGCTTTTCCTGCCCCCAGCTGTCAGCTCTTGCCTGTTGGCAAAGCGGGGAGCAGTGCGGGGAGCAGTGCTCCTGCCCTTTGAGTGCACCATTCCCGTGCAGCTGCCATGAATGATCCGTGTCACTGCCGGAGGCAGGGCCAGGGGAAGAGGTTGCTGCTCTATAAACCCCTCCTGCCTTTCCTGCGGAGGATGTCCCAGCTGAGCTGCCGGTGTGTGGGCAGGGTACAAGCACACCTCACCTGATCCAAGGCAAGGCAGCTTCACCAATCCTTCCTTCACAGGAGGAATCACTTTCACACTTACTCCCATATCTGCTGTTCAACAGTGTCAGCTTGGTGGGGTTTATAGAACTGCTTTAATAAGCATAGTTCCCTTTGTTATCATAGCATATAAAACCTGTGCCTTTCTTCTGCCTGGTTTCCTGTACACACAGAGATTTGTGTGCCTTTCACTGGCATTACTTCACATTTATATCCCACAGCATTACATATCTGAAGTAGTTTTGTGCTTAATCTAGTCAAGTGCATGCTGGTTTTTATAGCAGGGTTTATTATGTGAGATCAGTTGTAAAGAAAGGACACTCACAAATAGAATGACATTAAAGCCACTTCCTTAATTCTTCGTAAAAAATGCAGTCAGTACCTCTTCAGAGAGCTTGCATAATACCAACACTTAGTGATTTATTTTTCTCCTTTGAGCCCTATGAACACTTTGAATGATACTGACAGTGGAAGTCGTTGACCTAGAATAGATTTTTGCAATTTTTCTACCAGAAAAAATGTATCCAGACTGTCTGTAGGTGACACAGTAAAGAATTTATGGAAATGAGGACATGGCTTTTACCTTTTGAACTGTTCTAGGTGAGGCTGAGAGGAGGTGAAAGAAGAAGAAATGTAAGCATCTACGATTATTTTATGTATTGTTTGCAGTATTGGATTATCCAGCAGAGTCATCATACCACAATGAAAGATGGCTCAACCAATTTGACTTCTACAGTAATAATGAATTAAATTATTCCTTCTTATAATGTTTTCTAGAAAGATAATCAGTACCCAGCAGATGTACACAGACTACTCTTGTAGCCTGTGAGGCAAAGGAAAGAGATGGAATTCTTTCATAATCCCAGCTGGCAATCAGCTTCTGTTTTTCAGGATGAGAATTAGTGTCCTCGTGACTCTAATCAGGCGAATACAACAATGAATGCTATTTCAATTGATGTAAATATCACATCTTCTTTATCATTTTACAAAACTGTTTAGTTTACTAATATCTCATATTAGTGGATTTCAGAATTTGATTATATACAGGAGGGATTTGAAATGTGTGTTGTTTTCAATATTGTTGAGTGTTTCCCCTGCTCCAAGATTAATGGCTCAGAGGGCAGTGCCACACTAATACCACTAATTGTTCTGTGCTTCTTTTGACCCCATTTAGGATGTAATCTATCAGCTTTGAAGTTTGCAAGTGGTGCCTGCAGTCATAAAAGATAGGATAAGAGAGAGCTTGACAGTGGGAAACCTGTCCTATCAGGGAGTCTCTCCTGTGTTATTTTGTTTGCAATCTCCACATGGACTGTGATGTTGAGTAGCAAACCTGTTCTTTGAAGCTGCTTGGGTGATGCTAAGCCTTTGTGACCACACTTTCTTCCCCTGTTCATTGTAATGGAAGGGTTTTGGGAGACCCTACAGTCTCCACCAAGAAAACTCACTCAAAGAGATGTATGCCTCCAGGGAATTTTTTTTTTTTTTCCTTGAACATACAAGAGAAAAAAATCTAGTTCTTTTACAGAAAAAAATTTATCCTTTTATCATACTTACTGGCTACAAAGATTTGCGCTCACACAGCTCTGGGAGAGGCAGGGTCCCCAGAAAGGAGGACATGGTTCTTGGAAGACTTATTGCATTGATAAGGAGAAAGGATCTGCATGAGAGAATCATCACAAAATCCGGGTCCTTCATATGCTGCTTGTATGCTTGTAGCATTATTATTTTTCTCTGAAAGGTTTCTTTTAAGGAAGTTAACCAAATTCAGCATTTTACTGGAAATGCAGATTTTAAATTCTGTGTCCTCCTTCTGTATCCTGTTGTATGAATGTGGCTAAACATTTTCTTGGCTTTCCAAACTGTTGCTAGGCACTGAGCGGATGCTCTCATGGTGCTTTCTGAGTCAGTTCTCAAGTTTTTTTAGGGAACCACATAGAACCTGTGCAAAACCTGTTTGGTTTATCATGACTTCTACCACTGTAAAAGTTATTAACTTATTAATTCTAATCTGCCAATGAGTTTACCTACTTTTGTTTATTTAAATTCTGCTGAAATACATCAAAGTCTTCCCATCTTAAATAATGGCTTAGCCAGTTTTGCTGTGTCTAATTAATCTTCTAGATCATGAAAGAGTATGTTCTAACAACAGCAGTGCAACTATCCAGCCCTCTGGCTTTTTACTATTAACTATTCTCTGTTCTAATAAAGAATAGTTTATTGCCATATTTTGTTTTTTCTTATCTGGAAAGTTTTAATTCAAAGTAGGGTTCTGTCTCAACTCCCAATGAGTTCACAACCTAATTTCTTTTATCTTGTACTAAACTGAAAATGCAATCTTTCATACAAATTTTTGCTTTTATATAGCCCTTATACAAGGAGCAATTAAAGGGTGAAAAGTAAAAATAATTGATTGTTCATTAACATCAACTTGAAATGTCATTTATTCCTTCCTCAGCTAATTTCTCACCCCATCTTGAGCTGATTTTTTTCTGAAAAATACTCTGTTTCCGAAAATAGTATTTGCATGCCTGCTGTTAGTTTTGTTTGCCACCACAGCATCTGGAAAGGTGGTTAATACAGTCGGCTCTTTGCAAGAACTAGGACAGTGTAGGGGACAGAGGAAGTCTGCCTCAGGAGCTAACCAGCAGCAGTATGGCCTGATGGGAATGCTGTTGTTGACAGTAACACTGAACAATGTGCCTTTGTTGTGATTTCTCTGTCTAGGTGATAATCTCTTCTCCCAGTGTGCATGCCCGTGCAGATTTTCTTTTGCTCCTTCTGACTTTGCCTGCCTGTGCACTTACCCTGTGAAACAGCTGGGTCCTTTAAAATTTGCAGGCATTCTCCATAGTGCAGATCCACGTTGTGGTGGAGGCAGGACTGCTCATTAATGTGTAATAAGATGGGACCCAAACCAAAGGATACCACTCTCCTTGTCTGCTTCAGAGAGCTGGGTTATCTGTTTTCTGGCTGGGGATTGTGGTTTTGTTCTTCCTTTCCTTGTCTATTTCTTTTTCCTTGAATCCGAGTGCCAGAGCGGAGAAGATAAAAAGAGAAGGAAAGAAAAGCCCTTTGCTCTGCAATGCTGATTGCTGAGCTGGGACTTCATGCTGAGCTGCATCAGAAGCCATGTGTGCTCAGTGCACTTTCTGCTTCTTTGATAAGCCTGAATTGTGGATCCTGCTGAAACTAAATGTGTGGTGCTGTGTGCCAAAGTAGTGTAAATTTCTCCTGTTTAATCCACTGTGGTTATATTAAAGATTCCATAATACATTTTCTTTCTGGTTTCTGCAGAGTACTCCTACAAGCACTTGTAATTGTCTTGTGAGACTAGCAGGACTAGTGTGCTAAACATGAAAAATTGCTCCAGTCCTCTGACCCCCTAGCATGGGTGAGATAAGACTGCATTCATCACTTCTTAACTGGTTTATATTCCTTGGCTGTGCCTGTGTAGTAGACAAGCTGTGCCTTGGACTGTTCTTTGTGCTGAGGCCAGCTGGCACCAGAGTGGTCAGTGCTCCTACCCTTAAAGAGTTGTACCTTTCTGAGCAGGCTGGCCATATCCAAACTGTCTATTGGAAACATCCAAGCTGACTCCTAGCATTTTCTAACTCCTGGACTGTGTCTGAGTATTCTTTAGTAGAATATTAACTTGGGTCAAACTGTTTCCAAGACTGTTTCAGTGATGTAATATCATTTTAATATGATGACCAGTTATTAGTGCTAGGAAAGCATTCCACTGGCACTATATAATTTAATGGCATAAGCATAGCCCCTGTGTCCTGAGTTCCTGCTAATCTGAATTTTATGGTAATTTTTTTCTCAAAAGATTTGCACCTTTGGACAGGAAATTGTATGTTTGAGTGTGAAATATATAAAGAAATCTTCATTTAAATATTTTTTCTGAATTATAAACTATTTTTCTAGGTATTGGAGCATGGCTTTTAGAATTAAGTATAACATGAATGAGTAAGGTTCAGTGGGGCTGGATTTTCATTTCAGGAGCAGCTTTTGTTTTCTTTTCCTGGAAAAAGGAACAACTTGACAGGTTTTGAATCAGTTCATCCTCAATTTGGTTGGATCTAAACATAAACTACTAACCCTGCAACTGAAATATCATATGTTTATTTAGCTAATTTTTTACTCCTTCATCTAAGATACTATTTTGTGGAAGCTCCCACACAGTTTTGCTTCGCCTTGCTTAATGGCATACAACTTTGTGACAGCTGGGCAGAAACAGCTGCTATTCATCCTTGCAGGATAACACACCAGCCTATATGGATGGTGCTGTAGGAGCTGGACTGTGGTGTGAGGATGGTCTATCTTGCCTAGAATCTGGATCATGTCATCATGCAGATTAAGGATGTAGTCTGAACTCATAAGCTTACTTGTGACCTATCTGTATTTTCTTCCTGGATTTCTTCCCTGTGGATGCCAGCAAGGGTGAGGGAAGACAGCTCTCACCTCAAAAAGCCATCTGTTTTTTTTAGGAACAGGGTCTGCTAGCACTTCTACCTTCTGAATATAGGTGACTATATTCAGGTATGAAGTACAGATTTACAAATGTGTTTCTTTGAAGTGGCCATTCCCATAAGAATTGTGTATTAAAGAAAATGCTGATTAAATTATCACTCTGTATTCAAGGAAACCTTTTAAGTAAGGATTGTGTTGGAATACTGTCAGGCTGTCTGGAAAGAGATGGAATTGATTCTTAACATGCACTCTCAGAAGAACAGAGCAATGTAAGGACCAAAATCTGGAGAGATGCCAAAACATTGAATCCCTTGGCTAATTTTGAAGTACTCATGAGTAAAGCTAATGTGTCAGTGAGGCCCTAGACTACAATTGATTTCTGGAGGAATAATTAATCTAAGTGCATTGATATTATTGTGTGGGTTTTTTACATGACTTTCTAATTGTCTGACTCAATATCCATTTAGTTGATAGTAGCATAGTTTGTCAGGAGCTTCTATCCAAGATGCTCTGGAGAGTCTGCTGAGGCTTTTCTGATGCTTGATCTGTGATTTTGCTGCTCATCCACCAGTACCACTGATAGCACTGTTTGTCCAGAAGGCCAACCACATCCTGGGTCAGCACCAGAAGAGGACTGGCCATCAGGGTGAGGGAGGTGTTTCTGCCTCTCTTCTCTGCCTTGTGAGACCCCCATCTGCAGTGCTGCATCCAGCTCTGGGATCCTTAGCACAAGAAAGACATGGACCTGTTGCTGTGGGTCCAAAGGAGGCCACAGAGTTGATCAGAGGGCTGGAGCACCTCTCCTGGAGACAGGTTGAGAGTGCTGGAATTGCCTGGAGAAGCAAATACTCTGCGGAGATTTTACAGTACCTTCCAGTAGTGAAAGGGTGTGGGCCTGCTATTTCTGAGTCTGTAAGGTTTTCAGCCTGTCAGTAGCTGATGGGAAGAAAATCAGCTACTGACAGGCTGAAAACCTTACAGACTCAGAAACATCATGCCCACAAAAGGGAACTTATTAAAAAAAAGGTAGAGTGACTTTTTACACAGATAGTGATAGGACAAGGGGGAATGATTTTAAACTAAAAGAGGAGAGATTTGTGTTAGAGATTAGGAAGTTCTTTGCTGGCAGGGTAGTGAGGCACTGGAACAGGTTTCTCAGAAAATTTGTGGATGCCTCATCCCTGGAACTGTTCAAAGCCAGGTTGAATGGAGCCCTGAGCAACCTGATTTAGTGCTCATGGCATGGTCCCTTCCAACCCAAAGTGGTAAGTCAAAGTCAAAGTCCCACTGTCTGTCTTTAAATTCAGGGTACTTTCCTTCATCCTGGGTCTGGGGGCAAGGATAAAGGCTGCACAACTTCTGCACAGCAGTTCATCTTACTGGCAACTCAATCTCCAGGGTCCTTGGAGGCTCTTCCCAAAGTCTGCTTGTCTGTACTGGCTTCACACAGCCAGCATCCTGCACTAGATATTACACAGATGGCCCTCCTAGATGTTTCTTATGTGACCTTAAATAACTTCAGTCGGCCGTTGCCACTTTGATTCACTGATGCTTGTCACTTCATTATGTTACTTTGGGTGATGATCTCCAAGTAGAGTCCTTCACTTAGTTTTGGGTCACTTATCACTTATCTCCAGGCAAACCTTTTTTATCTCCCTCTACCAGTCCTCTTGGTTCCAGCTAGTAGCTCTGAAGATTGCTGTGCACATGCCTGTCTCTGATGCAGGGGTGGGCTGGGTGGATTTACTAATATACATTTGCACATGAGGTACATCACAGGGATCACAGGATCTTTAACAGCCTGCAGGAATGGGCTGACAGAAATCTTACAAGGCAAAGGCTGATGTGAGTCTGGCATCTGGAGCAGCATCCCTGTGCAACACTGTGAGCTAGAGAGTAGATATGCAGGCAGCATCCTGGGAAGAGATGGAAGAAACATCTTCAGGTAAAAGAAAAGAATGAGATGTCAGGCATCTTATTGCTGTCTGAACTGCCTTCCATGAGGTAGAATGGATAAACCATTCTTCATACTCTTGGTACAAAGGGACAAAATAACAGGCAATGAACAGAAGTTGCAGCAAGAGTAATTCTGATCGAGGCCATGACGAAGTTGGCCATCTTTTCAAGTCAGGGGCTTAGGTTGTACCAGTTTCCTTCCGAGTGAAATTATTCCAACAATGTTTATGAGTTTTGGATCATTTCATACCAGGAAGTGTATTGGAAGCTCACAGGTTGTGAACTCCTTATGTGCAGTCAGTGACTTCTGCGTTTGAGAGTGCTGTTTGGGAGAGTTTGATCTTGTCCATTATAACCACATAAATTCCAGCTTGTGCTGCTGAGACTAAATAAAACTGCTTTCTTAACAGGGTTCACACCCCTTTTAGCACTTTGGGTTAATTATTGGCTGTTAACCTAATGGAAGCAGCCAGAGTGGGTAATTGAAGACATCCTGAAATAAATGAGATAAATGGTAACTGAAGCAGCTTCAGACTTCAAAGCTCAGAGGAAGGCCATTTTAAAAATCATAGAATGGCTTGGTTTTAAAAACTATAGAAAGGTTTTAGATGACCCTGAAGATCATTTATTTCCACCCCCTCTGCTGTTGTTAGGGACATCTTCCACTAGAGCAGGTTACTCAAAGCCCTGTCCACACTGGCCATGAACAGTTCCAGGGATGAGGCATCTGACTGTAAAACTCCCTGAATTAATTTTACTGTACATTTTTGTGGACCAAACTGTATTTTAGAAAAAGCTAGAAGAAAAGATTTTGAATACTGTTACAGCAATGCCCCCCCATTCTTTCTTAGAATGTGTTTGCTGTATTTTTACTTGATTTTAGTTGGATTTAAGGAAACTATGCTAATGTATTTTTAACTGTGCACTTAATGCCTGGAGTATTTTCAGGAGAAATCATTAACTCATTTCACTAAAAGTGTGTGCTGCAGAAATTCAGTTTCGCATCACAGATTTGGTGCCTTCACAATTTTTTCTAGTACCGCTTATTTTCAAAGTGGAAATATTTTTTAATTTAGTCAGTTTTTATAATGTTTCTGGTTCCCATAGTTGACTGAAAAATCAATAAGTTGTTTCAAGAAGCACAGGTCTGCAGATCCTCTTTTAATAAAAGCTGGACATATGGAGAAGGCTATGTATCAGGTCTGCTCTAAAATATTTAAATCATGGATTGCAGGAGATGTAGGAGTTGCTGCCAATTTCAGTAAAATGTTTTTCTTAACCACCACTACTGTAATTAATTATCAATTTCTCAAGATACACAATTCTTTTAGATATTCTAAAATCCATTACAGAGTAAAATATTAATTATATTTCTAGCTCCATCCCTGTTCATTTTAACCACAACCACAAAGAATATTTCACAGCTGGTAATTCAGCTAAATTGTGTGTAACTCTTGAGTATCAAGGGCAGTTCATGCCCAGTCTCTCCTTCTCCTTCCTTCTTTTTTTGCAGATTTCAGGAAAAAATCAGTAATGACCTGAGATTTAGTACAGTGATGGCTGTATCATAGATTTGCTGGGGTTTATTTTGCATTTGCTGGCTTTAATAATCTAGGGGAATATTATTGTGATGTGGTTTAAAGGCTGTGAAATGCTCATTTTTCTCATATCCAGCTTCTCAAATAAAATATTGCTGACAGAATGTATAGTTCTTTCTTATAATACTTCCAGCCCTTGAGACTAATTAATGAAGCCTGGAATGCATGTGATTGATGTTGTTGAGCCAAAGTGATTTGAAACATATAATTAGCCACTTTGTTGAAGTGTGTGTATTATGGTTCAGTGACCGATGTTTTGGTCAGTGAGTCACAGCCTTATGTCTCTTTCTCATATTTAAGCACTTCAGATTATGATAGTTGTATTTAAAGCTATTCTGTGAATAAATATCTAATTCATGCTTAGAGTTGTAATAACTGCCCTGCTTTATGGTTTTTAAGTTGTTTTTATTCAGCTCTCTCTTTAAAATGTAACTTCATAATTTATGGCTTATCTCAATTATATGCATGGTATTCTTAAGATCATGGAATGTAAAATAACAAAAAAGTTGGTTTAGTTTTTAAAAGCTGTAATTTCTGGGAGCATGGTATTCCATTTTCCATTTGTTTGCCTGGAACTGACATCAATTGTAGATTGAATGCTTCTAAAAAAATTGTTTTCAGACATTTTGCATATGTCTCACTCTAAAGCAATAAATTTTAGGAAGATAGAACATTACTAGTATATTTCTATTTCGGAAAACATTTGCTTTAAACTTTGTCAATGCTTGGAGGCTTTTATTCATATGTCATCTAACAGCTTCAGGTATCACTGAGTAACTTCATTTTTACATGTGATTCAAGCCTTGAAAATCATATCGCTGTAAATTTTAAGTGGTTTCACATTTTTAAGGCTTCACATTTTTACATCCTACCTAATATTGTTCGTCTGAAAATATTTTGTTTGTATGAAAATATTACTGCATTACAATCTAATGTGTCAAAAGCCACTTCTAAATTATCAGGAATTACCAGACTTTGGATGCATTATATGTTGTCTATTCTAAGTTATCAGTGTGCAAAGATGATTGTATGAAGTATTTTGGGCCTTGTATTTTCCAAGGAAGGTGAATTATCAGGCAGAGGGCCAGAGGGAATCCAATATTTGCATTACTTTGTGTAGTTTCATAACTCTACACATTGAGGATCTCCCTTGTGTTCACAAACATGGTGCTCTCTCTATGATGTGTAAGTAATATACTCATGTATAATTTTGCTTAAAATGTTTTTTAAAATATATTTTTTTCTTCCATATTTGCTTTCAATTTGTTTTTACACAAACAAGTAGCAGATATGGGTTAAATCCTTTTTCACTTCCCTTAGTAATTTCAAAAGTTCATTGTTCCTCCCAGTTGAGTCTGGAAACATGACTGGTTTAGTCTTTGTAATACTTGGCTCTAAAATCAAAATTTAGAGGAAACAGGATCTGTCTGTGAGTCAGTATGCAGAACAGATGAAGTGTAGGGGCCATGAAGAAATACTCTTTTTCTTTCCGCCCAAGTTCTTTATCATTACTGAGAACTAATGTCGTATTTTGTAATAGTGGGATATGAGTGCCAGACTGTGATCTGTTTTGATCAGGATCAAAATGCTGGTGTTACTGCCTTGATTGTCTTCTACTTTCTGCTGTATTTGCTACTGATGTTTTTAAACTAAGACACCTTCTTGCAAATTATTTTCAGAGCACCTTGTGTCTTTATTTCAAATGGAGTCACTCATTCTCACCTTTTTTACCCTTTTGGAAGTAGTTAGTAGGTTGGATATTTTGATGATGTTGAAATAATCTCCAAATTTCAGTCCTTTCTGCAGTGCCTGACTTCATAGAATCTGAAAAATAATTTTTCAGAGGAAATGGACCCAGGGTCATCCACTGTTGGGAAATTGGCTTATACACATATGAGAAGGGATTTTAACAGTGATAGGCAGTACTAATGAAAACAATATTCATACATGGGATATAATGCACATTTCTGCCTCTCATCCAAATAATAAATTAAATTCATAATTTCAGCCAAATGTTGTGGAAACAAATAATTTACTATATTCAGTATCTCAGTGTCACCTCGTGCTTTTCAGCTCAACATAATACTTCTTTTACCTGTAATTACCTAATTATCTTTCCAGCCTTGTAAAAAAATAATTCTTCAGCTTGATGTCTTTAAATTGTGTGTTTGTTCAGTAGTTCACAATGTGTTGGTGCTGGGTAATGGGTGTTTATGATTAGTTCTGGAGATAGCAACATATCTAAATATGGCTATGCCACTGTGCTGAAAAAAAAGAGGGTTACAATCCAAACCAATTCTGAGTTCTAGTTGCTGAAAGCAAGACTGAGAAGAATTCTTGTAAGTCTCAACCAAGAAAGAGGCACTTCCTTTGTGTTTTGTTAAGCCAAGGAAGTGTGCACCCTGTGTTCTGCAGTAGCTAACAGTGGAGGAAACGTTCCTTAGCAACAGAAGTTCATGAAATAAAAGACAGATTTAAATGCAGCTTTAAATTAAGGAAATCGTGTCTGTCAGATTTTAAAGTGTGGAAGTAGACTCCGTTTTCTAAACTGGAGGAAGACAAATATAAAAGCTCATAAATGGAAGATCACTTCTAAGTCAGGGTGGGAAGGAGTTACTCTGATGCATGTTCCTTTCACTATAAGCTGCCATAAGTGTGCTGTTGCTCTTACTGTGGATCCGTAACAGTCTAGTCTTCTGCAGCCTTCTGGAAAATACACAGCTCTAAAGGGAGTGGGAACAATTACACTGTACTGAAACTTGGAGTGGAGGCTTGTAATGGTCCCTTCTATTTTGCCCCTCCTGTCGTGTGACCAGACCTGCCATGGTCTGATCACTCCTGCACACAGTGCCCCTGCAACAAATCTCATCCACAGAACACATTTGAAGCAATCAGAATCACACACCTTTGGAGGAAAAGGCTACCCTCTATACTAGAAATGGCTAAAACCTAGAACTTCAGTAAACAGTAGGAGTAATATTTTTTTGCAAATGTTTTGTATAGGTTTGTAATTGGACGAGAAAAGCCGGGACAAGTGAGTGAGGTTGCGCAGCTGATTAGCCAAACTCTAGAGCAAGAACGCCGCCAGAGAGAGCTGCTGGAGCAGCACTATGCACAGTATGATGCAGATGATGATGAGGTAACAGCCTGTCCAGTGTCTCACTATTTTGTGTTTTTAAATGTTCTGTTTTCTATTCCTAATTCCTTCTTTTTTACTTATCACTCAGAGGTCAACTTACAGACCTTTCCATTATCTTTGCTGATGATTTTTATAGATTTTGATGATGAATCTTAATTGAAGAAAAATTTATAGAATAACTTTTCATCATGGATTTAAAGTATTTGTTTTGTTCCAGAAGAGCAAATATCAAGTTGGTTGATGCTTCTGTAAGCATTCCTCTTCCTTGAAAGCATATACCTTTTTGAAATAAGAAAGTAAAGTTTGTTTGGCTGTGTACTGAAATGTTGAAGTTTTGTGAAAACTGGTAAAAGTTGCCTTCTGACTTTCAGAGGGGTTGAGGAAGTTGGGGATTTTTTCTAGAAAAATTGATATTCTTCTTAAGTCAGAATGTTTTCTGAAATTTTGGGTAAGACCCCTCATTCCATACACTGTGATTTTATTTCTGTATGAACAGATATTCCTCAGGGTAGATAATTAGCCTGATCTGAAGTGTATATTCATGCTTACAATTAGTTCCTGGTGTCCCAATATAAAGGTTTTGGAAGTAATGACTCTGTACAGTAAAATTCCATAATTTCTTTCCATTCTCATAAAATTCCTAGTATGCCTAAATACCAAGGTATTTGGAAAGGCAGCTTTTTTTCAGAGACTACTGCAGTCCGAGTTACTCCCTAAATTAGCTGCTGGGTTTTGTAACAAACTGCTTCCATATAGCCCAAGCATACTGTCATCATTTCACATCATCTTCAGTAATAATATTTGAAGTACTAGACTCCATGTATTAATGTGTTTTCATCCTGGGCCAGGTTTTGGTTGGGGTTATTTTTTTGTGTAAGGGAACAGTACATAAGGGGGCATAGAGAATTCATTATATGCATTTATTTCAGGTTAGTTTTTCTTTTTAGGAAAAAAATACTCTTGACTTTAAATCAGGAGATTCTCAGATCTTGAAACACACTGTTAAAATAGCAATATGTAAGAACAATCAAAAGTGTCCCAACAGACTAATAAAAATCCTGTCTAGTCCCAGTAATACTTTCACCTACTGTAATTTCCATTGATATTAAGAAGAAAAATATTTCAATATGTCTTAGTATTAATCCTTTCACAGGGACATATGTAACTCATATAAATAAGAGCTGTACATACATGCATACATATATGTGTGCCTGGTGAAGACCATGAAGGATAGAAAAATTCATATCCTCTTTGTTCCCTCCTCAAATTACAGAAACGAGCAAGTCTTCTCTTTATTCTAGAATTAAATTCAAGAGGAGTTTCTTTTAGGAACTCTCTTACAAGCTCTTCAAAAATAAAATGGAACAACTAGTCTTTGGGAAAAGAGACTTCTCAAACTCATCACAGCATGCTATAGATGTCAGGGGTCAAGGACTTTCAGCACCATGTTATGGTGAGCATAGCCTGATCACTTTCCTATAGGCAAGAGAGGTGTGTCCCAAATGCCTGACGTTGAAATCTTTCTCACAGTATACTTGCATGTGTGTGTGGCTGACCTGTGTGAGTGATTGATCCATTACACCTTTTACACCTTTTATCTGTGGGACACATCCACCTGCAAAAAATCTCAAATGTTTGTGTTTCTTACCTTCATGCACCACACAGGTGGTGTTACTTAATATCTGGCAATACAGGAAATGTTGCTCAACCCATATTGATCAATACTGATCCTGGTAGTACTTCAGGCTTCAGAAAGGATTGTTGCTGTGCAGGTGCTGATGGTGGCACTGTCACACTGATGGCCATGCAAGTATTCCTCAGTACAGTACCGAAAGAGGACAGGGATGAGTAGGTGTGAGTAGGTATCAGATACTTTTTGTGATGTGTCTTGTCCTTGCAGTTTGCTGGTTACAAACTTACAAGTCCCGTTCACTGCATAAATTTTTCACGAAAGATACTAAATTCACAAAGTGTTTTCTGTTGGTAGTGCCTTTGGATCATAGAGAGAAAACAAAATTGGGCAAGCTTTTCCCAGATTTTTCCATAATTAAGAGAGTTAAAGGTATATTAAGAGAGTTAAAGGTATCTTTTCTTATTTTAGCACTACACTGAGGATGGTAACCATATCTGTGACTATGACATGACTTTTGGCAATGGCCTTTGGAGTGCAGAGGGGAGTTTTGTGTTACATATAAAGAAAGGAGGAAGAAAGGCAAAGACATCTCATCAATTATCTCTTTTGGAAGAAGGAATTAGGCCTGAGGACAAATGCAGTATTTAAAAACTACATTGGGATCGTTGAAGGTTATATCCATTTCCTACCTGATGTATGTATGTATGTATGGGCATGGGTGGTAAACATTTTCAGAATTAATGCTGGGATTTAGTTACTAAGGTATGAACTGTAGCATGTTTACTTTCTTAATTAACAGACTTATCAGAAACAGATTTTTTTGAATACCTGCAATAATCCTAAATATTACTATTTCTTTGGCCACCTGACTATGCTATCCAGGTGTACTCACATAACTTGCACCATTCCTAGACAACTGACACGATGTAAACTGTGATCTAATGCACATTAACCACAGTTCAAAGACATTTTTGGTCTCCACAAGCACTTCTGCTCCATTTACTGTCAAACACAAGCATTACTTCTTTGAGCTTACCTTGCTCTGTGTGGACAAATCTGGCTGGGTTTGTATTCTGTCATACATCACCACCAGCCCTGCATTCTTTGATTCTGGTAAGCAGAGCACCTTTTGGGCAAGAAAATCTTCAGTTTGCACTGGCTGAATGAATATCTACTACAAGTGTACAAAAACGACTACTACACTTTCGAGTCTGTTTCGTCAAAGGAGTAGTGGCTTGACTGCATGGATTTCAGGAGTATTTGGTTTGCCAGGGTAAGGAGATAGGCATTGAGGCAGCGCAGAATGATACACGAGTTGCTCAGTCTCAGAGCTGTCAGGCCATCCTGTTCATTTTCCTACACTGTTTAAAATAAGGTAACATGGATTTCCAGGTACAGTGCTGCATAAATAAACAAGAAAATGATCTTGTGACTTCAAAATTCTGAGGCTCAGAGACTTTGCTACAATGACAGCAATAACATTTTTAGTTTTCCAGAGCAGGAAGTCAGTGATCTTGTTTGAGTCCTGGAGTCGTGGCACACAACTTGTATTTGTTAGAGCTAGTTAAATCACAGGGAAGAGAATGTGAGCCAGGCATGTGCAAGTTCTGGTGTTTTATCTTGCTGTGTCACCAGCTGGCTGGATTTCCTCTGTTTTGGAGCTTCTGACAATCTTCATAGCCCAAGAAGTATGGAGGTATTTTAGAAGGATCCAAGTTCTTTTAAAAAGCAGTAATCTGAGACAGTTTTGATTTCTGCCAGCTAGTGGGCAGTGGACTTAAGTTAGATGTTGAATTTAGAGATGCAGTGTTAGCCTACCACCTTCTCATTCCATTGCCTTGCAGGAATGTTGCCTGCCAGCTATTTGGTGGGAAAGATTTACACTAATACATAGTGTTTCTAAAACATATATAATTTACTGTGTAAGTAATAGTGAAAACTCATCATTCACTATAAATGCCCTGCATCCCTGTGTTTCAGAATCTGCAGTTACCATGGGCTGCAGGTCATCACAGGGTTGCAGGATGCTTTCAGATTCTCCTTCATTTAAGTTTTTGCATGGAAACCTAATGCCTCTTGTGCAGAACTGATGAACATGAGAAGAAAATGGATGTTCACAGTGGAGTCCATGCACAGACTAGCAGGATAAGTGTGCATCAGCTCACAATTTGTTGTTAAGCTGCCACAAGCCAAGCACTTGAGCCAGTAGCATCAACTGTTTCTCAAGTGTTGCATACAATAGGCAGCACTGGCATTTCTTAGTGAGTTTGTGCTAATCACAGTAAAGCTGGGAGAGTATATTGACTCTGGATACCCTGATGCGGAGTTTGCTCCTCACCAGTTTGTCTAGCTTCCTAAAATCCCACATCCTTTTAATTTGTAGCATGCTGTCAGAAAATAAGACTCAAAGGCTTTGAAGTAGGCACTGTTTTTGTATTTCCTACTTAGTGTGCTAAGTATGACTTGGATCTGTATCCTTGACTAAAACCTTTTGAATTCCCTGTGTTAACATAGTGTTCTGTGCACATGAGTCAAATTATGACATTTCTTGGAATTTTGATTTGCACTTGGTATTGTCTTCTTCATGTTCTACAGCAAATGACAAAAGTCACATAAAGCAGATGACCTGTTCCCCAGAAGGCTGCATGGGGTAATGCAAAATGTGAAATGAATTATATATTGAAGTATTCTGTTCATTCCCTGGCCAAGACATGTAGTTTTATGCAAGTGATGTTTTTATCTATTTTAATATCACTAATAGTCAAATGAATATTTTTTTCATTTTAAATTGTCGCTCATTAGGACATGCTGAGAGCAAAGCAACATTTAGAACCATTGAAGAAAATCATGACATGCAAAAAAAAAAAAAAAAAAAGGCAATGTACTTGAATGTCTAACACCCAAAGAGTACATTTGCTAAACCAAACCTTTCAGAGAGTACATTTTTTCCAACATCATTAATGCGATGCATTCCTGTAAAAGCGGTGATTAATACTGTACCATTATGTTTTTCTTCACTCTTTTGAGAGAATTAAGTATAAGCCATCAAAGAAAAAATCAAATTAAGAGATGGGCCTGAGTTATTTTTATAGTTCTTCAAATGATGTTCCCTGATTGTGGAAGAGTTTCAGCAGGAACAAAAGGTGTAGCTTGATGGAGCTTTTGTTATGGTGATTTGGGGAAGGTCTGTCTGCATTATCCTGGCTGGTTCTGTAGCTCCTTCTTTCTGGTTGTGAGTGTTAGGCACATTTCAGATATTTTCTGTCAAAGGCAGTTAAACAATGCAAGTAGCACATTTTCCCTGTAGAAGTGGAAAATTGCTGCTCATGTTGGTAATTTCATGCTATTAGCTGTGATAGCATATAGCAAAATGGAATGGCTGATATCAGAACCTATTGCTTTAGATGAGACAAGCCTAAGCCCTAGGTGCTACTGAAATGAGGAACAGGATGAATTCTGCTCACCAACACAGAATGAAGAGTCTAGATTTTCCTTTAAGAGCATGTAAGTTTTCATTGACTATGGAGTAAAAAATGTTATTGCTGTTGCCAGCTAAGGAAACAAAATGTATTGCAGGGAACCTCAGGGGGGTACAATGACGACTCATACCTCACAGGGCTTCCTTATTTGAAGTAATAAAACTTTTTTTCTGTGCCTTGCTGCTCCTTGTAAAACAGGGATTTTTGCATTCTAGCTAACTGACACAGTGTCTGAGCAACTACCTTCTGGTAGTTTCATGTGGAACAAAAACAGAGAGAATTTTTTCAGGGAATGTATGTTTCATGTAGTTTATGATGTATATTTCCTCAATGTACACATCGGTTCTTTTGAACCTGTAATTTGTTTTTCATGTGACTGTAAGATGAAATCCCTTTATTTTGAAGACAAAAGCAAAAGTCCCATTTATTTCTCTGTTCTGTAATGTGTTCTTTTCGTCCTGGTGTCTTGTTTACTTGAGCTGTGCTTTGCTTTGACAGCTACTTTTTTCATTAATTGAAGCAAAAATGACTGTGCTCATTGATACTTATTATGTACAATTTGAAGCAAGATTTTCCTTTGTGTTCATTTTTAGCTGCCTGATGTTCCTCTTCAAACACTCTGGCTCCTGAGGCCGGTAGAATATTGTCTGCTCTTCAATTTTCCCCCAATAATTTACTCCTTCATGTGTGTTCATTTTTCTTTTTGTATTCAGTACTTCTACTTAGCTTAAGTCTTTGGAGAAATAAGTTTTAACTAAATTCATCTGGTTTATTCCTTTGCCAAAATTGGTAAATGTAATTGGGATTTTTTATTAATATATTCCTTTAAAAGGCACATGTAGCTGAGCCAGATCTGTTTTCTTTTACATAAGCAGGGCATGAGTTTACTGGTTAATGATCCTGTTTCTGCCTCCTCTTTGCATGCTTCAGAGATTTCCTTGCCACTGCTGATGGACTTGCCAGTATTTTTTTAAAATGCAGAAATTACAGTTATGTATTACATTATTTGTTTCAGGGAGGACTGCAAAATGGAAAGAATATGGACCGTTAGTATTTTGTCCCCCAAAAAATTAATTTCTCTGAAATCTCTGCATGATTTTAAGAGTTAGTCTTTATGCCTCTGGCTGCCCTGATGATGTATGAAGGTGATGTTATATGCTCCTGGAAAGAGCCAGGAGAGTTAGTAGCCACATTTTCGGTTTAGACAGCTATTGCACATGACCAGGGACAATAAAGTAGAAACAGGAGTTACTGCAAGTGTACTGTAACAGAAGAATTTTTTTTTGTGTGTGTGTGTATGTGTGCATGAGATCTAGACATAACAGAATGTCAGCTTCAGGTGTTGTTTTGTTTAGCTACGAAGCTTACATGCCTGAAAACTCCAGTGAGATGGACTATGTATTCTTTGCTTCTCTTAAATAAGGAAAGAAGAAGCAAAACCAGCTGTTAACTTTTTTAATAGAAGATTATTAAGATTCTTAGGCATATATGCTTAGTAGATATGAAGTATATAAAATAAATGGTTACTGTTTATTTCATTGGAGAATGTGTTACTATTTATAGAGGCAGCAATAACTCACCAAAAAAGTGCCTCGCTTTACAGTGACTGTTTTAAAGAATAGATGTGCATATTGGTGACTTACCTTCTTTTAGCAGTTCTTGCAACATCATAAAATTTTGCTAAACTATTTTATACTTTCTGTGTGTTTTGGCTTTGTTTTTTAAAACTTCAGTGGTTGTAAAAAAGAAGAATGTAGGTTTTTCATTATCTTTAAAGGTTCCTTTTAACCCAGACCATTTTATGGTTCTATGTGCTGTCTGTGTACATCTGTGCACGTAGATTCAACATCTTGGATGCACTGCTTTTTAGTTGAGAGATTCACATAAATCTAAACACCTGAGAAACTGAATTAAGGTAGGAAACTGAGGTTTGAACTGTTGTTTAAACATCTGAGTTCTTACCTCTTGTTTTGAAAAGTCCTTTTGTCAAAAAAATGACACTAATAGATAATTTTAGCACTATGGGGTATTTACTTCTGATAATAGTATTATGTTTCTTCATCTCAGGAACTGAAAGCTCATGAAGAAAAACTTTGAATAGTTTTGTCAAAATGTTGGTGGTGTTACTGTATAAACATGAAAAGGACTGTGTCGGTCCCCCCGCCCTTCCTTTTCCATGTATTTATTTAGTCCCAAGCCTTATAAATCCAGATGTGGTCCTGAGGGAAGCGTTGGCTTTGTGTTTGCATAGTCATCTGCACAGCCAGCAGGCTGTTTGTGATCCAAACGTGCTGTACTCCGGCTTCCAGAGGGAGCCCTGCACAAGCAAGGTGGTTCCATTCACCTTAGGGACAGGGAGAGATGAGCACAGACATGTGTGCAAAAGACTGAGTAGGCAGCTTGGGGTTCAATATTGCAAGCTTTTTCTTTTCAATATTATTGTTTTGTTTGTTTGTTCTTGAGATACAGATTGCAGCTTGCAAATTTTCAAAATTCTGTTTTGTCAGCAAATTGTTTGCATTTCATGGTTTACCAGCCCAAGAAACACCCACATTTATTGTTCAAAACTAGTTCAAAGCAGCTCTTTATTCAGGGAGAAAATTGAGTAAACTCTGGCTTCACTCTGAACTTGTCTCTGACACTCGGGATTTTTTTCCTACTGTTGTCTTTCTGCGTGGGTGTAACTTTTCTATCGTTAATTTGTTTATAAAGAACAAACCAATGAATTTTCAAATTCAACATTGAATATCACTGGAGAATTACTTCATCCAGATGATTTTACTAACGACTAACCAGGATCCTGTTGGTTGTAGTCTCCTTTTTTTTCTGTTTGGAAGAGATTCCTTGTTAAATCTGAAATAAATTTGGAGAGTTCTTCCAATGGAAAAGAGGTCTCACTTGGAAAAGGAAGAAACCATCAAAATACAGAGAGAGTAATACTTGAGAATTGAGTTATTAGTGCTTAAGACACTGTTTTCTCTTCTCGCTTAATGTACTGAAATACTACTGTGGAGTTATATTCTTTCTGGTAGAATCCATCAGTATTGGGGTTAAAGACAATCTTGCTGTGATTGCACAGTATCTTAATTACTCTTTAAATAGTCTCTGCATAATAAGAGGATAACTGGAATTTCTTAAATGCTATAAAATTAAGACAGGGGAATATGCTACAGATGAAGAAGATGAAGACATGGGACCTGTCCTTCCAGGAGGTGACATGGCTATTGAAGTGTTTGATCTCCCTGAAAATGATGACATGTTCTCCCCCAGTGATGTGGACACCAGCAAACTTGCTCACAAATTCAAAGAAGTAAGTTATATATCAGAAAATACTCCTGAAATATGTCACTGAACCAGATTTCTTGTAATCTCAGTGCTCAGTGCTTGGATTTTTTTCTCTTGAAAACTGGAGTGGTTATTAGCTTTTTGTATGCTTGGTACATTGAAATGACTCAAAATGCTTGAAAGAATTAGAACTGTCATTTGGAGATATTTTGGCATCAGCTTTCAGGTTACTCTTGTATTGATGAGGGCAATTTATAATTTAACTATTTAACTTTTCAATACAGAATACTTTTTAGCCTTCTCCACTTACCCTCTTGCCTTCACTCAAACCAGATCTTTTATCTTGTACAAATATAGTTACTACCCTCTAGTGAGAGCCATGTGTGAAAAGTAATCAGTCAATGAGCAACCAGGTCTTTCCCTTTTCTGCTGATAGCCCTGGCAGCCGTTGGGCACCTACTGTTGTTCATTGTTGCTTCCTGAAAGTTTTTTATATTACCTAAATTATAATTTTCTCACTCCATGTTTTGAGTTTCAGGCTTTTACACAAATTAGCAGAACATTTTACTTCACTTGCTAGTACTTTACATCATACATAGAAGTACAGTCTCAAAGTGGTGGGAAGATGCTACCATTCTCCACGTGTCAGCAAGTTTTCCAAGGCTGTGCAAAACACAGATGCAGTGATGGGCAAGAAACTCACCTTTGAATAAATGACCTTTAAATCTGTGCTTGAATACAGTTTCAAAAACTCAGGCTACTGCCATACTTGAGCTTGTCCAGAGTGATTTGAAGTTACTTGCAGACCTGTCTTCTGTAATGGCCTTAAAACGCTGTTTTAGAGACCAGATGAATGTCCTTTGGGATCCTGGAGTGTAAGTGTAGATGAGAGCCTGAGAAGAAAACATGAAATGCTCCTGCCTAAGAGTGGACTCTTTCAGCAGCCCACGCAGTTACTGCTGTTATGAGCACACCACTTTTGTTTCACTGGTTGTCTTTAAGAGTAAACAGCTGCATTTTGTTGGCTGATGCCGAGTGAGTACATGTTTTTTTCTTGGTATTTGCCCTGAATTCTTTCAACACTAGAGGACTTGTTCATGATCACACTGCACAGGCCCACACAGTGGTTTCTGGAATTGTATTTAAATAATAACTGTTCTTTCTTGTTCTTACTCCAGAGATTAATGAAAATATTAGTCAAGTGGGTAGGACATAATCTTTAAGCATAATAGTTTGACCTAATTAGTTGAATTCAGTCTTTGCAACAAAAAAAAGTGTTCCCATACTCTGAGAGCAGTCTTACTTAAAACGCCTTGCTTTTGGAATGAAAGTCAGAAGTGAGATGGGTATTCCTGGGTGAATCACTGTACTTCTGAAAGTTTTGTTTTCCTGGCTGTAAAGCAGGAAAAATAGGAGTGATTTTTCTTAACTGCTTTGAGAGAAAGAGCTAGAAACTTTATTTTAGCTGGGATGATTGAAGAGAAACAAGCTCTGTAGGGAGAAGGGACATTTATGTAAGAATTCATTATTTCATGTTTTAATGAAATATATAAGAATGGATGATTATTATATGCAAAAATATATAATTATTACGTAAAAATTGTCATGGTGATTATTAAATTCTATTGCGTACTTTCCTTCCCAGTGTACACTTGATATTTTAACATTTGCTAGACTTTCATCCCATTCTACCTTTTGCAGTCTTGCTGAATTTAATCCATTTTCTCTCTAAAAGGTAGCTTTTATAACAAGTTTTATTGTTTTGTAGAAAATTAATCAGCTTTTCAAGACATATTTGAATAGGAAATGTGCCAAAAATTACTCAAAATATCTTTGTTAAAGTGGAGCCTTCACAATTTTATATTGATTTATATCCAAAAAGTATACAAACCAGTATCTGCCAAGAATTTGTCTGGCATTAAATAGAACATGGAATAAATATTTCTGATCCCCTGCTAGTAAACTTGCTTTAAAAAATTTAACTATTGAGTCCAGATTTTCTCACCAAATAGTTGACTTTGCCTGTTGTTTAGTCTAACCTATAAATGTGTTAGTATTTCTCATCTATTCTACAAGCATAATTAGTTCCTTTTTTAAAAAAAAAAGTACATATCCAGCTACACATTTTTCTGTTAAGCAGAAAATGTTTTCTTTCTTCTGCCTCAGTGGGATCTGCTGTACCATGTACTGATTCAATGATCTGACTGGGTACCCAGTATTCATTTTTTTAACTTAATAACGGAAAGCACAAAAATAATTGTTAAAAACCATCTGTACCTGAGCAGATCGTCATTTATGCAACAATTTGGAGTTTATTTGTATGTAATAATCTCTCTAAGTGCTCCTTATGGATTTGTGGGGTTTTAGAAGAGATGGGAGTGGACTGTCAGGAGGTAGCCCGAGGCTTTAGTCTTGACTTTTCAATGTCATTATTAAATCTGAAATGGGAAAATCTAGCTCATCCATTATTCCCCTGATTTTATCTCATCCCAGAACAGTGTAGCAGAACTAGGCAAAGGGTTGGGCGTTTTATAAACACCATGATGTTTTGAGATGGTTCTTTAATTATTTTTCACTATTAACGGGAATGCAATGGGGAGAAAAACAGTTCTAAATCTCTGAAGATTGTAGATCAGAGGTTGGAATGACTGAGCTCAAAAATTGCAAGTAACCCCTTGTAAATAAGTTATTAAAGTATCTCCTTTTTTCCCCCTAATATGTATGTAAAAAGATGTATGTCCTTCTCAGCTTTCCAGCCTTCTAGGTGCAGTAAGTAGATTCACAACTTCTTCCCGTTAACACCAGCTCCAGGGCTGCCAAGTGCCCTGTTCCCAGCTGCACTGGCACCTCTCCATCCTGGAGCAGTAGCCCTGCTCCCCTGTGGCACTTCCTGAGGAGCCCTGTGATGCATGGGTTACCTGTGTTTCTGCAAGCTGCTGTAGTCAGTTTCGTTGCATTTCATTTGAAATGAAATGTTACATCTGCTCTCACATGAAGCACATGAAGAGGCGTAACACTTTTTAGTGCAAAATCAAAAAGCGAGCATAAGTAACAGATGATCGTGGGGACTGGAACTTCCTACAGTCTCCTCTGGATACCGTGACCAAGAAATGAGTGTTGGAAAGAAGATTCCTAAACAGAACCAGTGAATCGGTGTCTCCTTTATTTTGTCCAGCATAAATTGAGGAATTTTCCACCTTAAAGGACTAGGTTTATTCAGTAGATTAGTTAAGGCTGATTTGCAAACCAAACTGTATCTGAGAACCCCTTCCTTCCTTCCTTCCTTCCTTCCTTCCTTCCTTCCTTCCTTCCTTCCTTCCTTCCTTCCTTCCTTCCTTCCTTCC
>VZUI01019071.1:0-21619 GCA_013401135.1 Cettia cetti | reverse complement strand
CTTCAGGAATTCCAGACGTCCCTTCTGCCTTCTATCTAGTTGAGGAGTTAAAAAAGCACAACCCCCATCTCTACTTTATTACAATCTAAGAATATTCATTTATAACATTTCTCAAATTCTATTAATAAAAGAACGTACCATACAACCTTCACATATTACACATAAAGCAATCATCTTACTATATGCGAAAAGCCAACTCCAAAACATGCATTTATAACAGCTCCCTATGTGACATTAGCAAACTTCCATCATGTATTTCTAGAGCTGTCAAAACTTACAGAGCACAGCACTGGTGCTTGTGGAAACTCTGTATTTAATTAGATCACTTTGTGCTTTATACAGTTAGACCAGGGTGAACCATCTCGATTAACCTCTTCCCCAGCCTTTCCAGACAGCTTCCCTTATGATCACAATCATTATCATTGCAACACCCTGGGAGCACTTTTTAAAGGAGATTTAGTTCTTCACCTGTGATTTATTTACAAGCATGGCCTCAGGCCAAGAATTCGTAGAGAAATGTATGGTCTTTCTCTTGGAATATAGCCTACAAGTATTAGTAATTCCCTGTAAAATGTTTGAGAAAAATACTCTGAGTTTGAGCTAATTCAGTGAATTCTTCTGACAGTAAAAAAAAAAAAAGGGAAGGAAACAGAACTGGGATCTGTCCCACTGATATTGTAATGGAATAGACTTCTTTTACACCAAGTGGTCCCTGAGAGCTACCAGAGAAGGTTCAGATGCCAGGATAGGATGCTTTTCCTTTCAATGTTGTGTCCGTATCCCTGGTTGTTTATGACATTCCTTGTGACAGCTCTCAGCAGTGGACAAGCTCAGTAGGTGCTGTGTTGCCAGAGAAGAAGATCCTGGCCCTCAAACCTTCCTGTATCCCTAAGCAATGCAGGCAGGGTAAGAGGGAAACCCTGGCCAGGCACACCAGTGCCAACAGCCACAGCCATGGATCTGTGGCTGAAATATTGGTGTCCTGCTGTGCTCCCAGTCTGTCTTGGGGTGGAAGAAGAGTACTGTCAGGCCTGCTGAAGTGAGACAGCCAAGGAAGTGGCAGCCAATGTGGTACTGTGTGGAACAGGGACAGAGGTTTACAGAAGGCACTGGGGATGGCAACCACACTGTTTACAGACACGCTGCCTGCTTGCACATGAATGGAGCTGAAGAAATGTGGCAAGAGAAAGCTAAACAGAAGGTTTGTCTCATGACTTGTGGTAATAAATATTTGGTTGCATAACTCCATGCCGGGTCTGCTTCTGGTGGGCAACAGAAGTAAATAGTCTCAGAACAGATATGCTGAAGAGGGAGCAGAAACAGCTCCCCGTCTAGAGCTGTTAATAACCTTTACCCTGGATGGACAAGAAGCAAATTGTGCAAATTCACACAGACGCACGCACAAGAATGTTCATGTTGCCATTGCCCTATAGCTCTTAAGATGCTCCGCCTCTGGAAGCAATTTGTTGTTGTACAGACTTTTGTTTAAAACAAGCAGAAGACACAACCCAAATGCACCTGCTGACCATGTATGCACACTCCTGGTTAGATAGGATCTGCCATGCTACGCTCCTGGAGCAGCACAGAGATGGGGCCTACAGGTTTCCCAGCACCACCATGGGAGAGGCTGGCCACACTTCTCATGTAGTATTTCCTGCTCCACAGAATAATGTAAGCTCTACCCTAATTTAGAAGAATCTTTATTGAGGTTCTGCTACCAAATGTCCTATCTGGGAAAGTATGGTTATTTTTGTCTATTCAAAACAGCAAGTGTTTTCATTTGGACTGTAATATTCTTTCCCTGTTACAGCTTTTGATATTACACTCCTCACTATAGGTAGCTTACATACCCCTAGCAGCCAAAAATACCTATAGGTATTTCCCAAATAGGTATCAAGCCTTAAGCATCTGTTGAGACTGACCTCATTCCTCACCTGAGAAAATTAGTCCCAATTTATGTTCTTTGAGAAAAGTCTCATGTACACCGTAAAATCCCAGAGCAATTTGTCTAACAACTGTCTGCTACATCCAACATGTATTACTGGCAATCTTACCGTCAAAGGGAAAGGGTTCTGAAATGTGTAGTAGGAGAGCCACATACCCCAGGCAAAACAAAACCTCTGCCATAAACTCAGCTGGGACCCCTTACTCTGTAGTGGGTCTCTGTCACCTCAGGGGCCAGAATTTACTGACCAGTGAAAGCCCATGGCAGTGCTCCACCTGATTTCAGGTCTAATCTGCATGCACTCCTTGTCATAATATCAGTTTTCAAAATTGCCCACTGCCCAAAGCATTTACAAATTTGATGTCATCCTCAGTAATTCATGTCAAATGTCGGTCAGGGCACCGTTTAGATCCTTCTAACCTGAACAGATGCACAACTCATGTCAGCATCCCCGGTTGTAGAGAGAAGCCACTCTTTTCCTATGAAAGCCCCCCAGCATCCAGCTGGCACTTTCCCTGCCTCCTGCAGACTTTTAATTACACTCCTGTCTCCCTCCTTACATTGCTGCTCCTGAGCTCCCCAGCTCAAGATCTGTCACTTCCCAACTATGGATTTGTTCTGGTTGACATCCAGTCCTGGTTGAAGTCCAGAGACCCACTGCTGACAAGCAATGAGGTCTGCATAGCCAGGGGGCTCAGCCAGCCTGTCCCATATGGCTGTTTGTATCCCTGGACAGGCTTTTGCTGCTCATCAGGCTGACCTGATTCCCACAGCCTCTGCTTCTGGGGCTTCCTCCTAAGGGCAATTGCCCAGGCTGGGAGAGCACACACTGCAGGTCCAGTGCACAGTTTGGAGCACACTAACCCATTGGGGGCCCACAGGAACACACAGGCTTGAAATCCCTCCCTTTGAGGGTATGGCAATAACCCAAAATCTGCTTCTCTCCTTTCTGAAAGGCTCCTCCTTGCAGCTTAATAATAGCACATTTTCTAGGAGATTTTACTGCTTCAACCACTGAGAGAGTTTTTGCTATAGAAAGCAAGCAGAGAGGTCTGCAACTTCCCTGGCCCTTGTAACAGGTCAGCACACATAGACACAGGCCCACGCTCAGCCCAGGATGTGTGTGATGCTGTTGGAAGCACAAAATAATGCCTTTGAACAGAAGTTCAAAGAATCCTTGGGATATTGGGGTATTGGGTTTTAAAGATGTCTGAGACACCTGTAACAGGTTGTTCAGTTAAAGGATCTACCAATGAATCTGCCAATCTCATCAGGCTGAGCTCTGCAGGAGGCATCCTGACACATTTATGCTGGACATAAACACACATGGAAGGAAATTGCCATAAAAACCCCAAACAGGAAAACTGAAACGATGTAACCACATCTAAAATGTGTTAGAGATGAGGCAAACTTTAGGTTTGTTAAGCTACAGAGGAAGATTTCATGAAACCAAAAAGCCCAACAATGGAGAGGTCCATCAGGCTGCCCCAGGGCAGCCACATGGTGTTGGAAATGATACAACTTTAGTTTATATAACTTTAGTCAGAGGTTTTGTTCACCTTTGCCCAGGGGGAAAGGAACTGAAGCTTCTTTTCAAAGGACTGTTTCGCCATTCCACCATTCAAGGTCTGATGAGCTTAACATCTCAACAGACTGGGAGTAGCACAGAAGATACGAAAAAGATTATGACCATCAACTGAGATAATGAACATTAACTCAAAACATCACCCCTGGAATGGCTGGAGACACCTGGTTGGGGAAAAGATGGATAAGAGAAGGGGGAAGAGAACCTAATTAACATAGAAGGCGAAGGGATCAGTAACCAATAGGAAACCAAATACTAAGAACTGCAAAACTTGGGACCAATGAACATTGAACCAATGAGTTTTCCGGGTTTCAACTGTATAAGCATGTGAAAAATCTAATAAAGAGTCATGTGTGATGAAATTATTTTCTCTGCACAGCCTGGGCAATGTGTGAATGAAATGATTTCTGTTGCACACCTGGCCAGAAAAAAGTAATGTCTTGATTCTCTAACACTAAAAATGTTGTTGGAGAGTTTTTCTTTTTCCTGCAGTTTCAGTGCCAATGGGACACCCCATCCTGGCCCCCTTTTCTCTTCTGCTGAGCTGCCAGGAAAGGCCCAGACAGCAGACAGAAGTGGAGATCCTCAGTCCAGTGTGAGGTTTCATCCCCAGCAGCAGCAACAGTTTGGAGGTGAGCTCAAATCTCAGTGCCCAGTACAGCCACCAGAAGGACGTGCCAGCTGTGATTTGTATTCCTGTTGCCTCTGAGAACAACAGAGCAACCAGAAATAGGATCAGTGGGGACAATCTTCTCATCAGGAGGAAAGCATTAGCCACAGAAATGAGCAATGAACCTATAAAAGAATCTCGCTATCGAGGGACCCATCTGGCTCTCAGCAGTGAGAATTTGCATGGCTTCCAAGGATTTACAAGCAGAATTAATAAGAATCTCTTTATTTCATCAGTTCTAGGCAGTAGGAGGACCAGTTGATTAGTTTGCTTGTTAAAGTATTATTGACATTCTATCCTATAGTTCTCAAACAATCAGATCTTGATTATTTTTGGTCATGTAAATAAAGTCCTTAAAAGGATTATTTCCAAGCCTATCTAACTCTATATATAAATGCAGCATTATTTTCAAACCTCAAATTCCCAAAAAACTAAACAGTATGTTTTCAAGCACATGGCACAGGAAGTGAAGTGGTTTTATGGGAATATTTAAAACTCACTTTTGCAGACAAAGCAGACTTAGAAAACCTCTTTCAAAAAGGTGATGTTTTCAAAGTTGGAAGAGGCTGACTATGAGCCTTTGAAACAACATTCATCCTCCAAAAATAACAACACTTTTATCGCATTCAGAAGATTAAAGCTAAATGGATGGAAGTATATCAATTGTGCAGAGCTTGGAAATAAAGGCAGATTCCAGCTTTGTAGAGAAGACCACTGGAAATTGTTGCTGACAATTCTTATTTCCATAATAAAACCATAAAACAGACACCTTCCAAATGCACTGGATTCACTACAGTGGCCTATACCACAAGTACATATACTTTGGGAAAAGCCCAGATTACCAGGCTTCTGGGCCAAGGAGCAAACAAACAGGAACATGAACATTTCTGGGCAGAGATGGACTGTGGGCTTCCCTGGCAGAGCCAAGCATCCTCAAGGCAAGAGGTGTTTAAAGAGCATGCAATGTGCCAAGCTAAATATGAACCTTTGATTCCTCTCTCCTTGCACAGTTTCACACTTATGTTTTAACCGAATGTCCCTGTTTGGGGGAAAAAATGAAAAGAAAAATCAAAGCAAGTCTAGGAAGAAAGTGTATTGACAGCAATATCTGCTCTAAAATGGCACAGGCAGAATTTACCTTACTCCTCAATAGCCTATAACTCTCTTACAGAATAAGCAGAGGAAGGCCAAGGCACAGCTGATGAAGAATCTTAACAGTTTCACAAACCAAATGACAGGAACTTTCAGATCATTAAGAAACAAAACTGAAATGTTCTTCATCACGAAAAAGCAAAGTCAAAGGAAACCCTGTAAAAGTAGAATATTTCACTGACAGGACGGGAAGAAAGTTCCAGAACCAATTCAATAGCAAAAAGAAAAGTTCTGGGGGATATTTTTCCATTAATTTCAACACAAAGAAAAAATAAAATACTGAAACAGTGAGTAAATTTAGGTTGAATTCAGCTAAATCCTTGGCTGAAAGAAAGATTAAGTTATAGATTTCTGAAGATGGCAAATATTTCCATTCTAATAATTTGCAAGTAAAATTTTGTAACTTACTTGTTCAAAGTGTCATTCAATTTTAAAAAAAGGCAAGAGTAATCAGAACACAAGCATTCAATTTTGGTGGAATGAAATATTTTAGTTCATTCAAGGTTTTGATACATGATACACTTGGCATGATACATCTTTTTGGTTTCATTTTGCCAAAGAAAACGTAAAAAACTGACTTAAAGACATTTTTTCCTGTTTTTTTCATTTGGCTTCAGAACGAAAAAAAAATTTCCAAACCAGTATTTGACTGGATCTATTAGAGTCATTGAATGAAACCATGCCAAGGTAACATCTTTTGAAAGTAGCCAAGATGAAGATGCTAAAGGACCCAATTAATCCAAAGCAGCTGTGTGCTGTTTTATGCTTGCTGACTGCTGAAGGAAATACAAAAGGAACGATGCAATGCTACACGTGATGGATTCTGGAATATGAGTATGTGTTTGGAGCCCAAAGCTGGTGGAGGATGTCTCCCCTCTGTCCTTTGCTTTTTCTCACTGGGCTTCTGGCCAAACACACCATTGATATACTGCTGCTGAGACAGACTATGCTGCCCAAAACTTTTTAAAAAATGGACTTTACTGATAGACAGTGGCTGCCTTTTACTAGCACAAGTATTGTTTTGGCCTTCACAGGTTATTTATTGGTGCTGTGTTGTAACATTTTTCATTTCAAAAGACATAAGCCAATTTAGCTGTGAAGTCCTTTAAATTTTTCTGTGCCCTCACCTGTAATGCTGGATGTTCTCTGGTAGGCAAGACGTGATGGTTCATGAGACAGGGACAGCCTCCTGCTGCTCTCTGTGCTTCCATTCCTGTAGCTCCTGTGGTCATTGCTGTCACCATTGAGGCCACCATTGGGATCACTGAACTGCTGCCAGCATCAGGAAAGGCAGCACTTTTCAATTCCTTTCATGCATATTTGGCAAAACTAAATTTTTAGAGCTCTTTTTTCAGTGGGAAAAAAAAAAAATCAGAACAACAGATTATCTTCACAAGAAAATGCATGGAGACAGAGCAGAGATAAGGAATAATGAATGGGAGCTAACAGAACAGTAAATGCAGAAGTCCTCACAGCACTTAGCTTCCAGCAGCAGTGATGTGTCCCTGTATCTTAATGATGGTCCTTGTCTGGGGCTTGGGGGATTGAGGGCTGCATTTGCTGCCAGGTGAAGAGTTGTTTTATGCCCCTTTTACACTTTTTGCTATGGCTCCATCAGAGAATACTTCTATCTTAAGTAGAATTAAAAAACAATGTAAACATCGATAAAAGAGACCCCTTTTGGCTAGTACCCCCTCAAACCTGCTGGTTTACAGTTTCATGAAGAAACAAGTAAGACAGTGTGTTCTACAGCCAAAGCAGAAATAGTCTTCCTGACAGAACAGTAAACAAGAGAATTTGTTTGTAATGGAGGAATAACAGAAATGACAAAGTAAAGGCAGGGAGCAGAGCACTTTGATATGCATGCCAGAGCTTAAGAGCATCATTTTTGTACTGTCATGAAAACTGTAAGTAGAACAATGTAATAAGGAGTGATATTTTCAGTGGTTATTAGCACATTCAACAGCACACATGACAGCCAAGAACCTTGACAATTATATAAATACTTTCTTAAGACTATGTAGGAGGAGATAAAGTGATTTAGAAAAACATTTAATAGTCTGGTGAAGCTCAAATTACTATGCTACAGTTTCCTAGAAAGGTCCAAAGATACAACAAGGAGAAAGAGAACTTAAGAGGGTACATAAATTGTACCATTATATATTTGAAAGTTATTCTGCCACCATCCTAAATATGAAAAAGTAGTCAAATATATAATGGTACAATTTATGTTTACTCATCTTTTATAAAGATACTCGATGTGGTACATAGTAAAGCACTATTAAAGCACAAATACCACTGTCAAAAGGCAATAGGCTTAAATAAGTTCCTAAAAAAAGATTTTACACAAAGCTAGGTAATGTGCATGCACTGGCATCCTTACACCTATTCCTACACTGCTGTAAGCAGTCCTGAAAGAACAAGTTCAGATTCAGAAACATGATATTGTGTCAAGTTACTATTCAGCACATGGCACAAAAAAAACAGGTGAGGGTTTCACTTTGTGTATTTCAGGTTTATAGTGGAAGCACAAGTCAACTCTACAGTCAAAGCTGTATCTCAGATTCACCCACTGTGGTCTGGTACCCGCAGCAGCTGCTTTTCAACAAATCCTAAATAAGGAATATAAAACTATTTTTATATCTACTGAACTTTTCTCTTTTGAAGCTGAGGAGTCATAGTCAATATCCTTGAAATGGTACTGAAAGAAAAAGACAGCTGCACTTGTTCAGAGAACGTAATATCTGAATATCCATTTTCAAAGATGCTTATATTCTTTGGTAATCAACAGATTAAAGTCTTAAGAGACCTATCACCAGAACTAGCATCGATTCCCAATGTTGTCATGAGTGAAACAGCACAAGAACAAAGTCTGGAGAACCTCACTTTAGACAGCAGGCTTGTCAAGCCTAAATCGCCTCTGCATCCTTCAGTCTGCAAACAGTTTTTTGTCTGCCAGGTACATTTTGCCCACAGTATTTGCTCCACATAGCTTACAGGACATCACTGCAAGGGCAATGATGCTATCTATGCAGGATAGCATTCTTCTCCCCAGGGACTTGCCTCCTCACTTGGCTGCATGCTGTGTGGAGTCCCAGTGCTAAAGCAACGGGCTGCATTTAAACTGCATTACAGAAGCCTTGAAAATAGCTATTAACGTAATTTATATTCCCATTCATGTCACTGGTTACTCGTGTCAGGCAGACCAGACTTCTGAAGACTGCATCCCATAAAAGTAGATGAAACCTGCAGGCTTGGGGTTGCACTGCTGGAGATACAGAGGGACATGACTGTGCCAGGTACAGAGCAGATGCTGCCCAAGCCAAGCACATAAATTGCTATCTGTGGTACTAAGATTGGGGTTTAAGCTTTTTGGTCCAGGAAAAGCATCTTCCCCTTTGTAGAGCCAAGGTAAAAAAACCTACAACTTCCAAACGTGACAAAAAAAAATGCCTGTGATAAATTATGCAGTAGCTTCCTGTGCAAAGTCTTTCAGGTGACAGAGAAGCAGATGGTTTTTGAGTCATGTGTACATATGTTTCTCAGCAGAGCTTCCTATGGAAGTTTCTAGGCACAAAGAACAGTGAAAAGATCAGATAAAATCCTTTCAAAGAGGAAGAGGAAAAGATATCATTCCAGTGACAACTTCAAATATATTAATCAAATACTGGAAAAGTTGTTTCAGCATATATTTAAAGCTGAGTAGAAGTTTCACTGGATCAAGATGCAAATGAATATGAGGTGTTGTGTCTTTTGTTTTTAGGGTTTCTAAAGCAGATTGTCACAGGGGGTCCCTGAGAATATGCTCATAGAGTGACAGCAAAGGCCTAAAAATTACAGGCAGAGGACGACTTCAGAGGGAAAAGCACAAATATGAATTGTCAAGGATGGTCAGTGAAGGATTGCAACTGGAGAGCTGGGCAGGGTTTACTTCAGGGTGCAACAAAGAAGCTGTAATAAAAGGGAACAAGGAACTTATATTGAACAGATATAGAACATCTCCTATATAGTGGAAATGGAAAGAATAAAAAAAGGAGGAATAGAAAAAAAACCTTCTACAAGATGGTAGCTGCAGGATGAGGAGGATGGGAGGAGGTGCCCTGCACTGTGTCACCCCTCACCCCAGCAGTAACAGCACTGTGCCCAGTCAATATTATCCACAGCAGGTCCTCCCTCCCCTTCTTTGGAGAAGGAATGCTCCTCTTCTGAAACAATCAATCAAGTGTTATCTTTTTGTTCATGGGTTAAATAAACTAGAATTATAAAGAGCTCTGCACACGTGCATGTGTGGGTTTTCTGCTCTGTGGGTTTCCAAAGCAAGGTGGTAAAGATTACAGCACCTCATCAGATTAAAGGTGGACATAATAAATTTTTAAAAATTAATAAAAAAGATGGAATATTAAAAGGAATTTAAAATCCACAGAACCTCTAAGTACTTAAAGGTTTATAAATGCTATAAAGCTTCAGATAATGAATAAATAATTCATTACACAGCAATTCTTAAGAGTGCATTTCCTCGCTCGAGGAATTCCTGAAATGGAGCTTGGCAAATGCAAAGAACCTATATAAAAAAAAAAGGCATTAATTCCAGAAGGTTCTGAATTTAAGAAGTTTCTATCTTAACATGAGATGAGAATTATTATTCTGTCACTCCTTGTGAATGATACCAAGATGCAGACGCTGAGCACGGCGCTGGAGTGCGAAGGTTTGCTGTGCCCAGAGCAGCTCCTCGCTGCACCTGTTTACGATCAATTGCCTCATTATCATTTCGCTCAGCAGGCGGGAACACAGCTAAATTCACATTCAGAGAAAACTGAAAATTCCCTGGCTTTATTAATGCCCCTTTCCTGTGCAGCCCTGCATGCCACTCCCTGAGCACTGGGAGCTTTGTTGTCTGGGTGCTGCATGGCAAAGAATTGCACCACAAAAGTCTCCAAGCTGTGGGGATGGCAACTGCACATGATAAAGCACAGAAATAAGGAGCCATGCCCATATGATATGTTGATGTATGGGAGGGTTTTTTCAGGGTTTTTATTTTCCCCCAAAACGGATACATCTAACCAAGAGCAAGATAGAATAATATATGGAGAGGAAAGAAGCAGGAAAAATCAATATATTTTTCACGTTTTCATAAATCACAATAAACCACCATTGCTGACTATTTTCATCCCTGCGGCCAGGTGGGCTCTGTGCTGCAGTGCAGAGATCCAAAGCTTGGGCTTCATACCATGGCTGTCTCCTTCCTGGGCTGGCAAGGGCAAGCCAGCCCTGCTGGGCTGCTCCCTGGAAACATGCAAGGTCAGATTGGAGTGGGCTCTGAGCAACCCGACCTAGATGAAGATGGACCTGCCCATTGCTGGGGGTTGGACTAAAGGATCCTTAAATGTCCCTTCCACCCCAACTGTTCTATTAGTTTATGATTCAGAGCTGCTAGGAGGGCTCCAGGCACTCCTCCAGGCACTCCCAAAAGTGACCTGGGATGTAGATTTAAGGGGTTGACTCCTAAACCCTTGGAAATGCAGTTTTTACAACTGGAGCACCACAACACCAAAAATTGCTGTAGAGTTGAATTTCATTGGTACTTATGCCCCTCCTCAAATATTTGCAACCCCTTATCTCTGCTTGGTTTTTGTTATCTCTTTTTTTTCCCCTGTACACTGCTGAAAGCAAAATTTATTTGCACATTGGGAAAGCTGAGCAAATAGTTAAATATATTTACCCTAAAGAGCCACACGTAAGAATCACGCATGCAGAAAGTGGTAATTGTCACATGCAAATAGCTGACCAACCACAAGTCCCAAAATAGCAAATACACACTGAAACGGTTGTACCACTGGAATATGTTTGCATAAATTATTCACAGAATAATTCTGAATATTGAATGTGCACAACGTTAAGGCAGTCTGGGAAAGTGTGCACAGATTCATTTTTCTTCTTTGTATGGATTTTTATCACGTCATGATAAGATTGGTCATGCGGTCTGCTCAATTCTCTCCTCACAGTCTTGCAGACAAAGGTGTAACTGAATGTCCCTGTCCCACAGCATCCCTTGTAAGTCAGAGTCTGATCAACTCTGAACACACTAAGAGAATTAAGGTTAATATAAGCAAAGTGGTTAAATCAGGATTTCTTCATTAGAACAACTGCCTGTCTGTTTTTAGCAGATTCTATTTGTTTGATGCTGAAAAATCTTACAAAAAATGAATTCTGAGAGTCGACATGTTTTATTTGCTACCATTGGACGGTGCTGTCCTTTCGGGTGCCTGGATCCTATGCTGACCAGTGTGGAGCAATCTGTCACTTGCCCAAAAACTGCTCACATCTGTAAGGTGAGATAAAGCACCAAAGGTTCTTTAAGAGGCAGTTTGACACCACTATTTATTTCCTGTGATTGATTCAGCACAATGCAAAGGGAAAATTTCGGTTCTTTCCTAGACTGAAGGTACACAAGAAAAATAAATATTCCTTTCTTAAAATTCACAGAAGATGAAGGTGAGGATCCTTTTGGTTCATTGTGACCAGGAATTTAATTCTATTCTGAGAAGTGCATTAATTTTAGTCAATGCATCTTGGGTGGAAGAGGCATGTATCAGCTGATTTTTTTTTATATTCAGTAGAAAAACTCCCCCAAAAATATATAGGGGAAAAAAACCCAAACCCTTATACCACTTTTCCTGTACTGATTCTCCAGCAGCAAGTAAAGAATAAGAAGTGTTTTGCACACTGTTGTAAATTCTCATACTAATGATGTTCCCTGTCGTACTTGCACACCATGAAATGAAAAAAACAAAAAAACAATGCAGGTTTGTGCCAAAAAATTAGCATCTGACAGTTAAAAGAGGAGAACCACAGAAGGAAAAGGTAGCAAAAAGCAGAGGTCAAATGAAAAAAGCAGCCATCACATTCTGAGGGGTTTCAGAGTCAGAAGCTCTCAGTTAAGCTCCAAGATTAGCTTGTGGCCATATGCAATCCCTGTTTTCACCTCTGAACTCTGTCCAGTGTCTCAGGATACCTCTTTATGGCACAATATCAGGACACAGAGAGACCCTGAATGAACTTGCTCAAAGAACTAAAGTAACTAAAGCCCTTCTGAGAAGTGTATTAAGAACATCACTTTATCCTGGTTAGTCTGCGTCTAGTGCTGAGAGGATGACTGAACATAAATCTCCCAAGCTCTAGGGAAAGCTTGGCTGCTTGTGTGCCATCTGCAAGGTACAGTATTTTTCCATCTAGACAAATTCTTAATTGCCTTGACTGATGCTGAATGTTTCTTTTGTATGGCTAATTTACAGACCTAGTGATGAAGGTATTATTTCAATCATCATGGGAAAAGAAATACAAATAAGAATAAAATCCCTTAAAGAGTTGGTGGATTCACACAAGTCAATAATAAAATTTACCACTGATCTGAATATTACAAGAAGTTCATCTTTACAGCCAAAAATACCCTTTCAAACATGATGGAAAGGTCAAATTAGCATTTAGGACTAGGTAGCTCTACCTGCAGTAAATTTATGACTTCTGTAGCTATTAGGAATTAGAACTTCACAACTGTTAGTACGTTTATCAAGTATATGAAACGTCCCATCTCCATTTTTCAGGTACAAATTCAAAGGCCCCACAGAGAACATCAAGGTACTTAGCATCTAATCTTAACCAATTTCCATGGAAAACAAATGGGCATCATACCTTGAACAATCTGACACAAAATTATTATTTCCCTCAGGTCTTACAAGTAATCAGCAGCAGAAGAGAAAACTGAATCCAATTTTCCAACTTCAAGGCTGGCAACTTAATCTTTAGACAGGTTCCCTCTCCTGTGTGTTAAAACAGCAGCCTGGAAAAGAAATCATGTTCTGCCCCTTGGTTGAGTCTTTGACCTAGTCATAACCTGAAAGATCCATGGCACTTTGTGAGGCAAGCTATGAGAAGAGGATTTTCTATATGGACTGTGAAAAATGAGATTCACTTTCTTGGTAAAATTTAAAAAGTTTAATAAAAAGACAATTAGGAGACAGAAATAAAGCAAAGGGTTACTGCTGGGTGCTTGGCATTCAGCCAAAAGCACACCTACCATCTTGAATACACCCTTTAAACCCCTTTCCATTGCATTAGCCTATGCATATTCATAGACCACCATGCATTATTCAAACATTCCTTTGAGTTTAGATGTTCTTTTGCTTGATTTTAACCTTTGACTTGTCTTAGATTAAATCATTATATTTTATTTCTCCTTGTGATTTCATCCTGTTGTTCTTACACTCCCTGATAACAGAGGCAATAAATTCTTCCTTTGCGGTTCTGGTTTCTGTCACTGTTATCTTCATCCAGATAGGGTAATCCACAAGTTGTCTTCACCATTCTCTGAGTTAGTTACATGAATAAAAGCATTTTAACATCACATAATCTCCATTTTAATATTGTGCTATGGCCTAAGTTATATTTATCACACTACTATTTCTAAATTTTGTTAACAGCAGAAATGAAAACTATATTCATGCAGCAAAGTTATTCCAACATTATACGTAGAGCATTCATTTTAATATTTGCAAAAAACCAATAATATAGTATGTATTTATAACATGGAGTAAATATTTATTGTTTGATCTTATTGCTCAGAATCACTTGCATGGGTATTCACCACTACAAAAATATCACTAATTCACCTTGGGATGTTTGGTTTGGTTTTGGTGTTTTTGTTTGTTTGAAATCTCTTTCCCCACAGGAGTGTTGGGGATCTCAGTGCTAGCATGGTCCTGCCAGAAGCCACAGTGGTGATGTGAGGCAGAGCAAGCCTTTCACATTGTCAGCACTGCATAGCAGCAGTCCCGTATGCTTTGCCCTATTGCTGCTAAGAAACCCTGCTGAGTACCTCACGGGAAAAGGGGCTGCATCAGAGCAGCAGCCTTCTTGGGCAGACAAAACCGGCAAACTCAGGGGCAGATTTACCATAGCCTTTCTGGCATATCTGTGTTCTCAGGATTTTCATGCTATCCTCTCCAGGAGCCCCAGAAGACTTTTGTTCCCCACCTTTAACCCAAGGCATAAACAGGAAAAAAAACATTTCAAGGTGACTGCTGGAGTGTTTTCTAGACTTTCTGCCCCACTATGTAGGCTTACTTGGGAGAGTGATGTAAAACACAGAGGCAGGAAGGGACCCTGTAATCCCTGGGATTTACATGTAAAAATCCAATCCTGGTTAGCTTTGCCTTCTTCCTCTCTAAAGAAAATGCATTAGCCTGGATTTGTGGCTCTAGGAGTAAGTTCTTTAAATCAGTAAAGCCTAATTATTCAATGTGGAAAGAAATCTGTTCTTCAGTGACTTTTAGGGCTATTGATTAAATTCCACAGTAAACACAATCCTTAATTTCCTGATCCTCACAGCAACACTAGATTAAATTCTCCTTAGTTTATTTTCAGTTTAATTGTTCTCACATGAAAGATGCAAAATCTGAAAGATTGCTTGACAATGGTTTGATCCCAAGACCACTGAAATCAAAATTTTCAATGATCATTTACTGCATAACACAAATTTTGTACAAATATGCAAACACATTTTGTTGCACAGGAGGAGTCTAGAAAAGTTCCCATCTTCCTATAAAATCACTGCCTTAGGTTTATGCATTGTTTCTTCAAAAAAACCCCAAAAGATGTTTTATTTGGAAGTTATTTTATCAACACGTTTGGTACATAGTATGCTTCTCCTATCTCTCTGTTTCAATTACTACTTACTAGCATTATTAATAAATCACAATTAGCTGGTGTAAAGATAATTAAGTCTGCAAATAAAATATTGTGACTGAGCTTCTGAAGCGAACAAACAGTAAGTACCAGGAACAGATTAACACTAAACTAACAATGAGTTTATATCCATGAAAATTGTGTAATCAGGAAAAAAAAATAATTAAGAAATAATAAAAAACCCAAAACACACACAAAAACCCCCAACCCCCAAACAACTAAATCACTCTCTATATCCAGCACTTTCTGATGGTTTCTGGGAGATACAATGTTTGCTAGAATGTTGTACTTCAATCTGAATATTTGTTAAATCACATGATAGCCCTCCCAATAATGCATTGCCACACCAACATGCTGTGACACCAGTCAAAAACAAGCACTAAATGTACACACAACTTTGAATATTAGTTTATTTGAAATAGGCTTGCAGAGTTAGAGGCTTTAACATTGATGCAAATGTGATTTTCAGCAAGTGAAAAAAGCTTTTTACCTTGAGCCATGAACATGACTGTAGCAAGCCAACATGAGTATTTTGCTTAGAGTAAATTTGGGGTTTCTTTACAGTGAAGAAAGTCTGCTAGCAGAAACTGTTTATCATCTAGGAAGAAGATACGGGATTTGGGCATGGCTAGGTGAAAAGTATTTCTGAAAGTGAAGTGGCAGATGGGAGGCAAACCCTTGGGAAAAGATTGAAATCAGTATTTTGATTAAACTACATTTAAAAGTAGCCACAGAGAATAAATTAGGTGTAAACATTATATTCAGAAAAGATCCCAGACAACAAATTTGGTTAAATACTTTTTCCCTGAACAGAGAAATTCCTCTTTAAGTTCATTAAAGTATGGGTGGATAAAAGAAGAGTTTTCTTCTTAGTTCTGTCTCTAAATTCATTGTAATTGCATTGCCAACATTTGTGCTATGTAAATAAATTCTCATTTACATTTGCTTTCATCTTTACTTCTGTTAAATGTGATTTCAAGAGAGCTAGAAAGCAACTAGGCTTGGGTGTAGTAAGCCTTAAAACTCTGTGCTGGCTGCTGTGATGCCATCCCCAGGTTTCCAGAAAGAAAAGCTGTGCTCTTCTGGAAATCAGAGGGGTCGGTGCCAGCCACTCATGGTGTTTGCATAACAGAAATGTCCTTCCCCAGCAGCAGAACACTAGTGAGGACTGCCAGCACCCTGCAGCCTCAGAGAGAGTTGGTCACAGTGGCCCCCTCTTCCTCACAAAGTTTAAGAAAAAACTCATCCACACCAACACCCTCTACAGAGTTGTTAGTCATCTATCATTCCCTTCCCTTCCTTCCCAAATTTCATAATAGCTGTAAATGAAATAAAGTACAATCACTCTTTGTCACAGGTGGTTATGGTTAGAGGCTCATGCACTGGTGCTTCTAGACCAAATCCTGATCTGCTAATTACATTGTCTTCTCAGCACTTCATGAAAAGAGAGAAGTAGTTTTACAGTAATAAAGTCAACACCTGAGAAAGAAAACTGCTAAGGAAATCTGAGATTTTGAAGCCCTGGGTAATAGTGAAGACCTTTACAAGCAAAGCATTGGAGAGATACCTGTGAAAAGAGTATTGGGGAACAAATGGGGGACAGAACAGAGAGCACAATGGAGTTTAATGATATCCTGACCTTGGTGGAATACAGGCCGTGGGACAAGTGACCACAGATGTGAGAAGAACTGGGAAAGTAGAGCATATGCAGATATCAAGGTTTTTAAACTGTGTAGTTCTGTAAGGCTGCCAAGTAACGCAAACAAAAGGCTGATTCTGTAACTAGTGGGAAATTCTTGCTTAAGGACATGACTGCTTGGAGCTGCAACAGTATATAAGACTGAACTGAGAGGAAAATAAGGAGTTCAACCCTTTTTGCTTGGACTTCAATGACTTCAACTCAGACTTCGACTTCTTTTTGCTTTGACTTCTTGCTTGGACTACTTCTTGCACCCCTCTTTTGAAGTCCAGTCTCTCAGTCGTATGGCAAAAGAGTCCTTTTCTTTCTCCATAGTCTGATGCATCACTTCAAGCTTAAGATTGTTTTGACTTTACAGTTCATGTGCATGATGTAACAGTCATAGCCCTCATTTTTCAATTTCAGCTAAACTGAGAGACTCCTGGATTTGCAACAAAAGCAATGGTAAAATACTCCAAAAGATTAAATCCCTTCTCTTTCAGCCTTCCATCTAGCCCTTCTTAGCAAGTTGTGGTTTTCTCCGAGCTTTTCTTTCATCTGTGGTTTTCAAACCATACATCCAAAAGCAGGTTAGGTGGATGTTGGATAACATCTGTTTAGAGCATCCAGCATCCTAAGCATACTCCCATTATCCATACTTAATGGTTGCAAAATCTCATTCAAAACTGAGCATTTTTCAGTACAGTAGCAAGCCATGTTTTACATAGATTCAGCTGGAATACCCCTAAAGAATAACTTCTGAGACTTTTGCAAGCCTATCCGAGCACAGGAAACCACATCAGTAAATGAGAAAAACTACCATGCCCTAACAAGGGCGAGATGCAACCATAGTTTGCAACCAGTTTGAAGATAAGACCTTGATGCTTGAAACTGAGGAAGAAATTTCTACACTGAAGTGAAACAGTGTAAACATTTGTTTTCTACAAGAAAACAAGAGTACTATCTTGTGCAAGGGTGCAAGAGTACTATCTGATGGTATGATCCCATCTGAATTGTCACCTCATCTGAATTTAGCTGCCTAAAAGCAAAACTTCAACTTAGTGTCTAAGTCTCTCCCCTGGTATCTGCACACAGACAGAAACATTTTGGGGAGTGATTCAATCCACATGTTTGGAACACCTAGAAATGATACCTTAATTTTTGGTAGGTAAAGGTGAGTCTGGACTGATGGCAAATCTTCATCAGGTTTATTTAGGGCAACTTTTGAAATTTATGTAGGATGGTACACAACTGTCAGGACCCCAGGGGCACTGACAGGCTTTAGTCACCCTGACCATCTTTTTGTCTTCTCTGACACATATGGCCATTGTGATTTAGCTGTAAGCCCTCGAGACTGAGATCAATAACCAGGTACCAAGCTGCATTAGCAAGACTTGACCCAGCAACTTAAATAATTTTATCCTCCTTCTCTTCTATTTGGTACTCATTAGACTACATGTGGAATACAATGTCCAGTTTTGGAATCTCCAGTAGAAGACAGGCATTGTCAAGCTGGAATGAGACCAGGACAAGGCCAGTAACGTGGGACCACTGCAGCACCGGCTCACACAAGTGTAAGAAGTGTCTGAGACACTGGCCTTGTTCAGCCATAAGAGGAGGAAAACAGGGATCTCAGGGGAGATCTTATGGCTGTCTTCAACAAGCTGATGGCAGTTTGCAGAGCAGTCAGAGAAATCAGCTTATACGTATACAGCAAAAGCATAAGAGGCAAAACAGTGCTACAAGCAACAGACACAAGTTGTAACAAGAAAAATTCCACTTTCCCCCATCAGATGTGGTCAATTGTTGGCAAAGTCACTCAGAGAAGCTGCCAAGTCAATGTCTTTGAGCTTACAGTTCAACAGGACAAGACCATGACAAGCTGACCCAGCTCATCATGACATTAGCTGGAGGTAGAGCTGGATGAAACCAGAAGGTTCCCTCCACAAGTCTCTGTGCAACTCAGGGTTTTCTCAGCTTCCACTAAGCCCAATTTAGACCTCTATCAACCTCAGGGTGGACTTTCTATCCATTCTATTTCATTACCACTGGAAAATGAGGATAAAACCCATGCTTGAAATGGAAAACAAGTTTGATTTGTATATAATAAAAATATTCAGAAAGGATGAAACACATTACTTAAAAATTTCCCAATCCAAACTTATTTTGGTTAGTCCAATTCTAGATGTGTTGAAACCCCTAACTTTTATCATCCTGATTAGCATATGCATTTGTGGAAATAAAATTATTAATATTTAAGACTGAATGCCCAAATTCTCCAACATGTGCAAGTAATAAGTGAAAATTGAAGTGCTCAAATGTTTGTGGTTTGTAAGGGCTTTTACAGCTCACCAATACAGAAAATGAACAAAACTCAAAGGTGCAAAAAACAACTGGTCACCCATAGTGACAAGTCTGAAAGAAGGTGGAGAACTTAAAGGCAGCTTTCCTCTCTACAGCAGTTCCCAGCAAAGGCAGTCAGGAGAGGGGAAGAAATCTGATGGAATCCATTTTGCATTCAAAAAAGGCATAAAGCAGAATTACTGAATGAGTGGGAGAGAGGGAAATGAAAAGGCTGGACAGTGTTCAAGGCAGTAATGGTTGCGAATGCTAATGCCTTTACTGCAATTCCCAACTCAGCCAATTTAATGTGATGACAAACAGCAATAAAACATAACTCTGCATCACACTCCCTACCATAACATCATGACACTGCACACTACAATTTAAAGATAATTAACTTACTTCATCATCAAATTTTTCCATTGCATCTGGCTGTAAACTATGCCAAGAAGATAAGGAAATTCTGCACCAAAGAAGAATTGGAGACTCTCAGCAGTTAAGGGTGTAGCAAAACTGTACTTCTACACAAGTACATCTTTTTGGGTTTAGCATTTTTTTAATACATTGTTTTCTTTGAGTCATTTATTGCAGCACTCCTTTAATTAATTGAAGAATATTTACATAATGTGTCTGGCAGTTGATGAGGTTAGGCAATATGCTCCATACAGAATCTGAATCCCACAATCACAAAGGGCGTAGATTTATATTACAAAGGTTTTTGTCCGAATTTTCCTTGCTTTGCAGAAAAACAGCACATCCCATTCACTGGTGGGATAAATATTTCTTTGTTCAGAGCATGGGGCTGTCCTATGGTACCTGAGCAACATTCAGGGCTTGTTTAAATTCCATCCACTTAGGACAGAGTGATCAGTTCCTGAAATTTGCAGAGCATAGACAAGGCTCAAAGTCCTCTGAGCTTTGTCAGAAATATTCCTTCCTAAGCAAGTTTGATTAAAAACTGGCTGTCTCACATAAGATTCTATTAAGAGCTCAGTTAAAGGCATGCCTTTGTATCCCCATGGATAGGATGCTTGCTTCCTAGGACTACATGAAGGGGAGAATGCATAGTTTCCAAATAAGGACCAAGACTCAGGTAGGGCTGGTTAGCTTCCAGTTTGCCAGAATGTATCAGCTTGTTTTCTTTCTTTTATGCATCATTTTTGTTATAAATATATATTATAAAGTTGGCTTTTCACAAATATTAAAATGAATGCTCTTGTAGAATGTTGGAAAAACTTTGCTGTATGAATATAGTTTTTTTAAAATTTATTTTTGCTATTAACAAAACTTATAAATAGTAGTGTGATACACATATTTCTTAGGTTATAGTATAATATTAAAATGGAAACAGTGTGATGTAAAATGTTTTTATTCATATAGCTAACTCAGAGAATGGTAAAGATAATCAGGAAATTCCTCACATTCTTGTATTATCCTATTATTGACGATTGATGGAGAGACGGGAAGACTGATTCAGTGATCAGAATTCGATTTTACTCAGATTTTCCAGAAGCTTATATACCATTTCAAGTTGGTTAATAATTTTTACTACAATGATTGGATTATACGTGTTACAGTCAAAGTCATGCATTTTACAAACACATTTGTTTGGAGAAGTTTGATCCCATCTCCTGTTTCCTGTAAACAGACCAAATCCCATCTTCTTTTCCTGTTAGCAGACCTAACCTCAAAGCACTGTTTGTAAACGCCAGGGCATTTTAGTTACCAAACCAGCTATGCTAATTAAGTCTGTCTTGCTCTCTGTCTTGTGTATTCCTTCATCCTATATGGATGAAGATAACAGTGACAGACACCAGAACCCCAAAGGAAGAATTTATTGACCCTCTGTTGCCAGGGAGTGTAAGGACAGCAGGATGGAACCACAAGGAGAAATAAAATATTGATTTAATCTACAGGATGGAATGAAGGCAAGTCAAAGGTTAAAGCCAAGCAAAAGAACATCTAAACACAAAGGAATGCATGAATAATGCATGGGGGTCTATGAATATGCAACAGGCTAATGCAATGGAAAGGCATTTAAAGGGTGTTTTTGCAGCCTGTAATTTTTTTCAACCCTTTGCTTTTGTGTTTCTTATTGTCATTTTACTAAACCTTTTAAATTTTACTAGAAAAGTGAAACTTGTTTTTCACAATTTTCCAGCTGAGATGAATTGATGTTTTTGATATATTTTCTTGGGAATAAAAAACTGTCCTAGGTTAAAATGTAAGATGTGCCCAAAGTATGTATTCTATCACCATCTTCATGAGCTTTGAAGCCAGGTGGGGCAGTGTTTCCCTTATCTGCTGCTAATGGCTCATCAATGCCTTGCCACATGACTCACAGATAACGCCCCCGGGAGCTATCTCTGTTTAATGGGCCATCAAGGACCCATCACATGACTCATAGAATGATAACAGTCCATTGTGAGCATTCCCACATGGATATAATCCAGGGTTTGGGACAGCACAGGGCCTTTTCCCCACTGGATTCCCAGAGGACAAGAG
>VZUI01019051.1:0-26895 GCA_013401135.1 Cettia cetti | reverse complement strand
TCTGCAGGAAGAAGCTCGGCGCCCTCCCTTCACAGCAACTTGCCTGAGTATCATCTGGGGCTGTTGTTTTTTTTTTTTCCCTTCTCTGTGTTGGGGAGTGTTCTTTTCCTTTGTTATTTGTTAATAAACAGTTTTTTCCACTTTTCCTCCGAGGAGTTCCTTCCCTAACCCGGGGTTGGGGGGAAGGGGTAGTGGAGATTTTCCTCCTAATTTGTCCTAAACCAGGACACCTATCTTCTGATTTAAATTAATTTTTGTTGCGTCATTCCTTCTTTCAAGTGATACATGTGGGTTTTTGTATAGTAGAACAGCTTTCACTTTAGCTGTGTTGTTTTGGTTTATAACCACTATGACTTTTTAGTAAAATGTTTTTAAACAGTTTGCAATTATCATTCACATTTCTCTGTTTAAATTCTCCCAGTAGATCTGACTTATAATTGTTTTCAGCTTTGCAAAACTGCCTTTTTAAAGAACCAAGAATCTACACTACTGGTTCATATTTTACTCTTTTTGCACACAAATATAATCAAGGCATGATCTTCTGCACATAAGATGACATTTGCTTCAGTTCTGTAATCAATTTCTCTCCATGTGTCATAATTAGGTCAGGTTTTTGCTGAAGAAATAAAATCTCTATTCAATCATAATGGGGAATGGACTCACGGCTCTGACCCATATTTGGCAGAGAAGTCTGGACCCCTGTGGTTTTGGGTGAGCATCCTAATCCCTGAATAATGACCCTTTAAACCCACTCTCCTAGCAAATCTAGCCTTTGTTTTCCAATTTTATTCTGACTTTAAAAATAGAGTTTTAAAATCTGTTATACTGTAGTTAATTTTTGTGGTCAAAGTTACATATTCATTTTCTTTTATTCACACTTAGAATGAGAAAAGTATTCGGACTGCCTCAAAGAGAGGTTTTATTTAAGTCACAAAGAAAAAGAAACAAACATACTTTTCTAATTTTTGCTATCCACTTAATATTCTACTTGTGCATATTACCTTACCCAACTTTGTTACCGTTGCAAGAAATACACACCCAGTTACCTGACAATGATAGGTCAGGAATGACTGAACTTGTTGGCATCATGTCCTTGGACAGTTTCATTCTTCACTTGCTTGGGAGTCTGATTTTCTACCGAGCAAAAGTATATTGTTCCCTCTTTTAAATTTCTTCTTCATTGTGACTTTAATATCCTCCTGGCAATTCAAACCAACCCCTCCATCAGTAAATCCTTTACCTTTCCAGTGAGTAAATTATATCCAAACTTCACCCGTTTTTCTTCTTGGAGGAGGTAGACAAACATCCTCAAAGCCATCCTTCCATCTCCAAATATAGGATAGCTTGCAGCACCCCTCTGTGTGTTGCATCCCAGCCACTCTCTTCAGGTTGCCTCTCTCTGCTTTAGGATCCAAACGTATGTCCCAGAAGGCTGCCTAACAAATTCAGGGCTGTCATCAGAGAATCCTTTGAATTTCTTTGAATCCAGGGTAATGAAACTTAACAAGACCAGTGGTTAAAACCTCTTCCGTTTCTCCAAGTCCCTTGAGGTCTGTAATTGCTTCTGCTACCAAGTGCCATCCTCTTCTTATCATCCAACACACCATCCATACAAAGGCCCTCTTTCCTAGATGGTCCTCTCCCTCCAATGGGGCTACTTTCACTTCTGACAGTGATTATCAGAGATTCTATTACACGTGCCTGCCTCAATGGCCACAGTCATTACTTTCAGATGGATAACTTGCACTCATCATCTGGGTTTTTGTCATTTTTGGCGTAGTCCTGCAGCACATCCTTCACATGGGCTACATTGCAATTTAATTGGAAGCATGTTGAGGTACAGAAGGCAATCACACACCTGGGAAACATGTGCTCTGGGACTCAGGTCAGCTATTTTTGAGGTCTGACTGATTTGAATATGATGGTTTGGTCACAGGAAGCCAGAGCCTCGAGGGAAGATGCTTCCTAAGACAAATACTCAGTCATGTGTCTCTCCGAGATGCAAGCATTAGAAACGTTGAGGCTGGATTAAGTTCCCTTCAATACAATAGAGAAGGTATAGCCAGAAAGATACTCATGAAAAATCTTCCAGGGCTTCATAAATCCTTTCCTGTATTCTGACACCACCACATTTATTGATTTTTAGACATGCTAGAAGACCCATGTGTTGGATCAGCCCTTTGAGGAGCCTAAGGACTGGTTGATGAATGGGGCTCCAGTGTTTATTTACTTCAGTTTGGTAGAAGCAGTGAGTCAATTACATTGCATTTTAGTTTTGCAGTTCTAAATTGGCAGAGTGCTTACAGCCTATGAAGGAACATATTTTGTTTATTTTAAATATCTGGGGGAAAAAATGAATAAATAAAATGATGCAGTTGGTGTAAGATTTATGATGCCCTGAATTTTCCATGATTTTAAGTGGTTGGTTTTGTACATGACGTGTTAGTCAAGTATGCAGCCCAATACCAGTCTTGTCTGGCTTTTGAAACAAAAGGTCTTTTGTTGTGGTGAATCACAGAGAAAGCTTTGCAGGTCCTGTTTTCATGATGACACTTACAAGCAAGAATTCCCATAAAGTCCCATCACCCTTTCTGGAGAGGAAAAGTTAGGATTCATACAGCAGATATGCTGATATCTGTCAGAGTCAGAAAGCCCAACAATGAAAAAAGAAAAATAATTGCTGAATAACTTTACTTTTTGCTATCATTTTCAACATAAGGTATCCAATATGTCATTCAGCAATGAACAGACAGAACCATAAAGTCTCTCACCACCATTCATCCAGTTACATGCCCCATTAATTTTCCAATCAAATTAGCTAACAACAAACTGACTGCCTTCTAAGACAAACTCAAAACTGAAAATTGTCTTTGTCCTGGTAATGTTGAGAGTAGATTTATGAAAAATACTCTTACTTAATAAAATAAACTCAATAGGTACTGGAACACATAATTCACGGATGTTGTACAGTCCTGTGAATGTTAACATCTTTAAAGCAGATACTCACTTTAGCTAACTCCTTACTTAAGTGTTCCAATAAAATATATTCTGGAGTCACTGGGAGCCGTTCTCTTTGCTTCAGTGGACATTGGAGTAACTTCTAAAAAGTTATCAAGCTCAACAGATGAGTTTTAGAAGCTCTTCTGACTGTTAGGACAAGCTTTCCTTTAAAATAAATTTTCATGTCAGGAAGGCTTCCTAACACATTATCACGAGGACCATGAAATGTTTGGATAATCACAAATCCTTCCACACCAAACAGAAACTTTCTAATACACTGAATAGCTACAGTTAGATCTGGAAAACTCTTATTTAAAGCACTTTAAGGCAAATATGGAAATTAAGAGATTAGAAAAGCAGTGTGTTGGGTGAGTTATTAACCGAGGTAATCCAGGCCTCCTTACCCATGTGCCACCATATGCTCTACGTTCTTCCTTAAGCTTATCCTAATGTGTTTTCCTTAAGGCTCTTTTCCACTTCCTTAGTTCATGAAATAAAGCAACTTTAGCTCGTCTCAGTGTTAACAGATGTTGTGAGGAATTAGTTGAAAATCACTTGTATCCTGTATCTCTTCATATCTTTCAGCTCGATTGCAGCATATTTTAGGAGGTTTTGCCCAGGAAAGAAAACCCAAACTATTGGGATTTACACCACACCCTCACTGACATTAAATAATCTGAAGCTAAATCAATGCAGCCCAAGTATTTTTATGCATTTTAGAAGCTTTTTCACATCCTCAGTTCTCCCTTGAACTGGCAGAGATCCAGTTTGGGACACAGTCCATACACTTTATACTGTTCATGTACAGTTCTGATTGGGAAAATCAGAGAGTGGTGGAACTTTCAGAGCAGAGAGAAATGATGGCACTCACCACTCCCTGCTTTACAGACATAATAACAAATCTGAAGTTTCAGGAGCAGAGCAAGAAGCTCTAGTGGATGCTTGGGTTATTATTATTATTATTATTGTTGTTGTTGTTGTTGTTGTTGTTGTTGTTACTTTATTATTATTGTTGTTATTATTATCATCATCATCATCATCATCATCATCACTCACTGCCTTTCACTGGTATTCCTGCCCAAATACAGCTTCCTAGAAGAGAAATTGCAGTAGTTAAGTACTTAGTTCGGTAGAGAAAGAAGAAGGAACACATAATGGGAAAGTTTTAGATGTGTGCTTCCAGTAAATTCAATTGAGCACCCAAAATTTTTGCTATCTACATGAAGTTGACATGACAACGGCAACACTAAGGAGCTTTCTTTGTAGGCATGGACCAAAAGTTCAGTGAAATAGGTGGGAAAAAAATCACATGTACCTCAATGATCTGGTGTTTGAACCTCACTTGTTTCAGATCAGGGAACATTTTATTTAAAGTTTTTAATGCCACTAAAAGAAATCAAAGAAACAAACATCTGAATGGGGCTGGGTAGAGAACATACTTTCCTCCAATTTAGGCTCTCCACAAGTCCTCCAACATGAACAGCAGGACTGGAGCACATTCATGTTAGGGCAGAATTTGGCCCACTGATGTCAGCCAGTTGAATACACATACAATATGCTGTAAAAGCAAGTATTTATAAAGACTGGACTGTGAATGTGAGGAGACGGGCTGAATCATATTCTCATCGTGAATGAGTGATGACACCCTTTCATCCAAACAAAAGGACTAATGTCTACTGGAAGGATATCCTGAGGCAGGATTGCTTTAGGAGAACAAAGGCACTTGGTTTTTTGGAGCATATGCAGTAAGAGTGCCGACAGATCAAGCAAAAAACACAGTTTAGCTGAAGAAGGACATTTAGATCTGCCCTGTGGATGGGACCAGGGGTCTGGCATTTACAGATTACACATTGGTTAATGAAACAGAAACTGGTGACAAAAGTTTGATAACAATAGTAAGGTGGGGGGGAAGGGATCATCAAATGTGCAGTTCTTACATGTGGTTACTGAAGCAGAAACATGGTTCACGCTCAACTTAGAGACCCACAGCATATGTAGGGAAGCAGTACCAGGTCTGATGGTTGAGAGCAGAAAAGTTTCAATTTGCATTATGATATCATCAGCAGCACTTCAGCTGCAGAAAGGAACAGTCTTTAGCTCAGAGGGAAATTGCTCCAAAAAATCAATTTGTGATTTATATGTGAACAGCAAATAGTCAGGATATCTCCTGAGAAACTCTCCCTCAGGTGAAAGGCAATGGCATACACACTCTAGGCGGTTCCTCCTGGTCTGCTCTGTCACTCTGCTTTGGCTCCAGCAGCCCCTGTGAGGGGACCAGAGCAGGAAGCTCTCCTAGAAAGAGCTTCATCCATATATACCACACTACTCTGAGGAAATTTCAGTGTCCACCTCCACACCCATATGGGAACACCAGCAATTCCAGACCATGCATCCTGGACCCAAGGGCAACCTCCACCTTGCTAAGGAAAGTTGCCTGAAGACACAGGCAAAAGCTGCATATTTTCAGTCCGATATATGACATTTCTTTTGACAGAAGATTACATAGCATCCTGCAATGCTGGCCGTTCTGGCAGGCTGTTGGTTTGCAAGCCACCCTCAGCCATTCCACGCCTGGCTGCGTGACTGCGCACTTGTTCCTCACTTGCTTGGGGGATGAGGGCCTCCAAACCCACACCCCAGACACTCAGCATTTGTATGATTTATATGTGCATTCTACACCACGTATGGGATACATATATGTAATGTAGACATGGCCCTGCCCTCCCCAGATGACAACATCGCAGCGCAAACATCACGGCATCTCTGATGCCAAAACACAAACACCATAAAACAATCATCACGCTTTTGGGGCTATAAACATCACAACACCAGCCCAGGCCCTAGCAGCCTTAATTCATTCCTTTAGGCAATGCTCCAGGAAAAAATGATTAAAAAAAAAAGTGGGGGAGAAAGAAAGAAAGAAAAGGCAGGGTGGTGGGTGGGTGGCATATGCAGGTGGGGTGTGTGGGCACCCAAACAGTCCCCTCCCCCTGGGGTCCCCAAGGGGTATCTGCACTTTATTAAAACTGGCTCTTCTCATCCCTGATTCATGCATCTCAAATCAGGATAAAATCCTGTAACCACATTAGTCAATCCAGACATATTCGTCCATTACTTAATGCATTACTCAGATTTCAGTAACAGAAGGTATGTGATCTAGAGTCAAGTTTTGTTATGCTTGGATGAAAATAAAAACACTAAAAAAAGTTCGTGGTAACTGCACCTGTGAGACAAGATTCACTGATTTTGGGAATGATGGCTATGAGTTTTCTAGCAAGTAATTTAAAAAATACATGTCTTCATTTACACTAACAGTTTTATTCTGATCATCATGTCAAAGGCCTAATTGACTAGCAATGAGCTACCTCTGTCAACAGAAAGCAAAAGGACATTTTCCACATCATTATTTCAGCAACTAGGTTTGGTCCTGTCCAGTTTTTCCTACAGTAGCAGGATAGCATAGAGGATCTGTGTCTGTTCATTAGGAAACAAAAAACAGACAAGGGAAAAGCCAAAGTTAAGGCCAAAAAATCATGACCACTGGTTCATGGTCCAGTCTGGAGAGACAGAGAAAAAAGATAAAGTCTGTAGCTGAGCATTTCAATTTCAACTCAAACTATCAGAGCTTGTGTGGGAAGGAGCATAACTCGCTTCTTTGCCAAGAAACATCTCCCAAAGGTTGCACATGACTTGAAAACAAAGAAAATAAATTTCAAAAAGGTAACAAACCTCCACTGCTCCTTGCCCACTCTTGGTTTGACACCCAGTTTGGGCTTTAGTGAATCCCTTGAGTCTTTGTCCATGGTTCTCAGCAGCATGATTGCTGGCTGCTCCCTGTGGCCACCTTGGCTGGAGGTATCCCTGCCAGAGGATACAGAGGTGTTTGTACTTTGCTGTTGCAAAGGAAGCCTCCTTGGCTTCTCATGCCATGTCACCAGGGACAGAACCAGATACACAGAGACATGGGGGGTTTTTTTCCAGTGTTGCTATCCTGGTTCCTGCCTGGGCTTCCTTATCTCTCCTTTCCAATCCAACAGGGCAGCAGCTCTGAGGCACTCTGTGAGGGTGAAGGGACTCGAGATGGTTTTGGGGGCTAGGTAAGAATCTTAAGGGACTCATGCAGGGCAGGAGGAACTTCCCTAATCCTTAGCACCTTGGCCCACCTATGCAGTGCTGCTCTTCCAGAGAGATGCTAGGAGAAAATCTGATAAAGACTAAATCAGAGCTAGAAGTCCTCTGAGTTCCACTAATATTCACATGCCTTGAGAACCCTTCACCCTTCATACCATCCGCTGCACTCAACTAGGTACCTCCTCTGCTAACCCTGCCTGATCTAGTCTGCTTTGGCCCACTCATGGGGACCAAATATCTTACTTACCCCAGGCTCAAGACAACCCTTGTTGTTGGGGCTCTTCTTGTTCAGCACAGATCAAATCAAAGAGTACATGGATTAAACGAGAGAAGATAATCAACACTGATGGTGAGAAGTGACCCTTAAGGTCATCATTATGCTTATACCAAATACACACCCGCACTGTGACCCCCAAATATAGCAAAAGCCAGGAAATCTGCTGGAGCTTAACTCCATCTTTCATCCTCTCCCTCATCCTGTCACCCTCTCCTCAGAATGTTTGCAGGCAGTGGGCAGAGGAATTCAGCACAACCACACCCTGTAATCCTGTCTTCTGGCCTCTTCCTGGAACTGCCCACAGGTAGGGGACTTCAGTAAACCCTGCATACAGACTGAAATTTCCTATCAGGGTGGCACATGCCACTCAGAGCCAGTAACAGGTACCCCTTGAGGCTGACTGTAAATGTCAATGTAGAAATACCCAGAGAGTGTTTGGGAGGAAAGCCAGGAGGTGAGTTTGTGGGACTTCATATCTGCAGCCTTGTCGATGTGTGTGTTGAAATCTCCCAGGATGACAAGTCAGGGTATTTCATCACCATTGTCAACAAGGTATCAGTGAACTCCTTTATGAACCCTTTAGTCTGTAGAGGTCTGTAAATGAGCATAAAACTCTATGTTAGCTTTGGCTCAGGTTTCTATTGTAGATAAATGAATTCAAACCTTACTCTCAGCCTCTATTAGAGCTGCCAAATCCCACCCAGAGGAACTATCTGGGGCAGAAAACTGCTTTATCAAATCTCTGTGCCCCTGCACCTAGCTAAACTTTTTGCCAAGTGTTGTGCATGATCTCCTTGCTTTGCAGAAAAAAATTGTGCACATCCAGGAAGGTTCATAAACAGCACAGATGCTTTCTAATCCTGTTCATCAAGGAGACTTCCCACCCTGGGGGACTCTATATTCACTCATCAAGGGCTATCAAACTCTCCCATGACTGTAATCAAAGTGCATGGGCTGGGGCTTCAGCAGCGCACAGCAGGAACCTGAAAGTGTTGGAATTTTTTCCCTTGTGTGCATCTGGCTATGTGTTTCAGACTAGTTAGTTTCTTCCTTACCTTTCTTTGAAGTCTTGTCCCAGCTGAAGACTCAGTGCTCAGATGGGTAGCACAGAAAATTGTCTTTTATTATTCTTCTTTTTTTCATTTCTTTTTCTTTTGGGGTGTGTCGTTTTCACATCTCCTGAGATAGCAGAAGTACTCTAAACCTTTTAAAGCCTTTTAACTTTTACAACTCCATTGTCAACTAGGAGAAGCGACAGGTCCCTGTAGTTCTGACAGACATCATCTCAGGAGGACTTAGACTATTTGAAGGCACTTTTCTGAGACCCATTCTGCTCTTATTTGCATCTTCCCTAGGTCTGCTCAAGGATTGTTTGTGTCTTACCCAGGCGAGTGTGTGGAGCCCTAGATAATGAAACCAACAGTAAGAATGTGAGTGCCAGCAGTATCCACAGCTCCTGATAAACAGAAAACCAGGGCCACCCTGGCTAAATGAGCAGACAGTGACCTTGCTGCTAAGCAAAGAAAAGCATTTTTTTTTTTCTTGCTCATAACACATGGACTATATGTAAAAATAGCTGCTAGTCAGCAGCAGCGTGTTGCTCACATGTGTGGGCAATATGAGAACAAGTTTATTTCCAAGCCCCCTTTCTTCTATTAGTTCCTCATATTTGATTTTATGTGGGTTATCCAAGGATGAAGGTTATCTGAGGACTTATTTTCAGTAACAGATATTTTTAAAGGGCTGGAGGTTATCTGAGGTTTAGCTTGAAAATAGCAGTACTTTGGAGAGTTTGCAGCCCCGCCTAGTATCATTTAGTTGAAGATATGCCCACATGTACAACTAGTCAATTCACTCTGGTAGTTTAACAGCGTTGTTGAATTCTTCACTGATGCAATGGTTTCATTTGCCAGCTTTTATAAATAACACTTTCTAAAAATCTCTGTTTACCCAGGACATCCTGGCTAACAGTGTTTTGGCACAGGGTACTTGTTCCTTCATCATTTTGTAGCAAGACCTCAGCAAAGCAACACACACAGACATGAAGTTGTCAGCCCCTACAAACTCCATTTCAAAACACAGAGTAAAATCTTCCCCAATAGTTACTAAACCCATTCTTCAGCTTCAACTTTATCCTCCCAAAAGATCCAAATTAACAATCTCAGGTTTTCTCTTCAAAGCACCCAGTGATCACAGACTGTGTTATCTAAAGTCCACATTAAGCTGTAGGAAGAAGGGTGGTTAACAAGTTCACACTTGGCATATTAAAAATGCCCATAACAGGGCAAAAGCCTGTCTGAGCATGGTTTCTTATAGGCAGATCCTAAAATGTGCCACAGACTCACCAAAAGACTAAACGGCTGGATAAATTTCATTACAGGCAAGTACTCTATGAGAAAGCACACACTTGTTTACCTTCTTTTTCTTACTAAATATCCAAAGAAATACTGATGAAAGAAACAGAGACTGAAAAGACTGTGGTGCCATCTGACAGACTGTCCTATTCTCCATGTCCCTGAGGAGAGGAGGAGGGAGCTGCAAGGGTGAGAGTTAGTCGCCTTGCCCAATGCCAGCTGGATAGGGCTGGGAAGTCCTGGCGATGAGAACAAGCTTGCCCCAGACAGGTTTCACACCACTGTGTGGTAGTACGTCTCAGGCCATGGAATAAGCAGGAAGAAACTTCTCCTGCAAAGTTCAGGCAACTTCCAAAACGATAAAAACAGCCACAAACTGGGACCTTGTTTCCCATCACCTGCACGTAAGCAAACATCGGCAATTTGCCCTTTCCACAGAAAAGCATGTCTGCCTTTGTTTTAATTGAGCTGCTGAAGAGAGGACACCAATGTGCTTAGAAATAGCATATTGAGAGGTCAAGAATTCAATCTGTTCTAGAGAGGCCTACCGCTGGTTTTCTTGGCAGGGCTCGCAGGGGCTGCCGTCAGCCAGTCCCCAGGAAGCATTCTCGCTTGCGGAGCAAGGACGATGTGAGTGGCCAACATTCAGGCTTGGCTGCCGAACCATAGGAAGGTTTTCAAAATGTCAGCTTGGATCAACCTAAATCATTTTTCCAAGGCACAAAGGGATGGAGGGGGAACTGAAAAGTGTCCTTTACTTCTGTTTCACCTCTCACAGTTTCATTTTCAGTTACTGGAATGAAATATAGAGGGAACAAAAGGCCAGGCAAGTCCTCTACCTTCTCTATACCGTAGCCCAGCTTTTAAGGAGTCCAAGATATGAGTAATCCAAATTCACTTATTTTTCTCCATTTGCATTTCCCCCATTCACTTCACTGAGAGTGTCTCAGAAACCTTCCTCATGGCTTTCTGGCCATGACCCACCAGTCAAAGCCAGCTGGTCCCCAGGATAGACCAAAGATTCTCTTTCCAGGGTATACCATACGGAATATACTCACTGGGGCTGGCAATGAGGGTTCAGAGCCACACAGACACTACAGCAAGTGGTACTTGGCTGCCTCATACATTCCGTGCATGCTCTATTTACCTTGTGATTGCATGAGGGTGTTAAGACATCACCATGAATTTCAGGAGTGCCCTCTTGCACACACAGCTTCAAGCACATGGATCCATTATTCACTCAAGATGACTGCAATCACATGAATGGAGTGTCTTGTTTCATCTTGCTATTTTTAAAATTTCAACTGGAGAGAGACAGTCCACCCCAAAACCCCAGGCTTTGGCCCACCTCTCCACACATCTGAAATCTGATGACTGTGTTTGGTTTAAGGCTGGCTGCAACCTGCAAAGACTTTGAGAATTTAAGCCTTGCTGTAGTCCAGTTCCACAGGATACTAAACAGCAACATCTAATCAGAAATAGCCTTTTGGGGTTGCTGTGTATGATGCTGGTATTTTGCAAACCCTTGCATTATTCTCCAAAGGAGAAATAATAATGGACTCAAAAGAAAGATTTAGACCTTTCTAAGAGCAAAGCATCCTGCTGAAGGCACCAGTGCAGGGAAGAGCAACATTAAGTGCAAAAGAAGACTTCAACATGTGCTGTGAGCAAGTCATTCAGCATGAAGAGAGGGCATAGAAACAGACAGGTTTTCCTTCAGAAAAGATGCCATGGTGCTGTGTTCAGTGTTCAACATCCCCAAGCCCTGGGCAGCAACCAGAAATCCTTAATATTAATGCCAGTAAAGGCAGAGAAATGGGTTTCCTAAGTTACAAAAACAGCCTAGGCTCCAGGGGATTCCCTGTCCCTCTGAGCACTTTGTGCCCATCTGTGTTGCAGATAGCAATCATTATCTCATCCAAGAGAAAATGAGCAGCGTTTGCAAAGAAAAGGCAGAAGAACAGCAGCCTTTGCCAAACCAAAGAGGGGCCACCAATAAGAAGATGGTTATTTTTCAATAAGGGCCTATTTTTACTAAAATGCTATAAAATGTGTGTCATTGTGAACAGCCACACAAACACTTACAAATATTGGCATCCAAGTGACACATGACCTTTGTTCCTATGGCAATTTTTTTTGAAAGAAAAATATGTATCACTGACTCAGTATGTTTTCTTAGCGTGTAATGCTTATATTAACTCAACAGTATCTTACAGCATTACTACAGTAAGCTTGTGTCAGCACTTCCACTGCAACTAACCCTTTTCAGGGCTGTTTGGATGAAGCAGGATATGTAAAGGACTGTTTAGGGGCAGAGTTTCAGTCTTGATTTTGAGAGCATTTGTTTGGGGTTTTTTTTAAACAGAAGATGTACAGGCTTCTAGGCCTCACATTTGATCAATCATGTCTTAAATCCTATTCTGGGCAGTAGTGGTTTTTCTGGATGGGATTATGGCTATCTTTTCATAACTGGGAAAGAAATCTGGCCAAATAACATGATTGTAACATTAGTTTTTCAGTATGCACTGCTGTTCCTGAAGACCCAACTCTTGGCTTTTGTGAACTTCTGAGAAAATCCTGCTTGGCTTTTGCTTATTTGTTTGCTGATCTGTAGAAAAAGCTAAAAACCTAGTTTCTGAGAGAAGACAGGACATGCTAACTTTTAAGAATCTGATATCCCAAGCCAAATGTAAGAACAGAAAGAGCATCCATTTTAACTAATATTTTTAGCCTGTTACTTTTCATTGTTATATGTTGAATATATATATTTAACTGATATGCATATAATATAGAAGATATACATCTATAAATAACATTTATATATGGGTTATATATCATAAATATATTTAACAAATATTTTCAGTCTTCAAAAGTTATAGACCTGTGACAAGATTTGTGAAACTCAACAAAGTTAAACTGACAGTGTTAACAGTGTACTTAAAGAGAAAAATCAGAAAACTCTGCAGTCCAACCACTGTAATTGAATCAGGGTTTCTGGCTTGAAGTTTGATTACAAGTTACAGAAATAATAGAAGTTACATCCATGGCAGCTAAGTGTTTTTGCTGGGTTTGAGTACAATGCACATGTTTAACAAAGAGGCTGTCCAGTATTAGGACTGTTTGTGGACAGGCCGGCCAGACAACTGGAACTCACTGGAGAATAAGAGGGTGGTTGTGGCTATACAGAGGAGTATCTTTATATCTATTCTGATGTGAATCAGAAAAGGAATTTCCCCATAAATTAAACAGTTCTGTCTCAGTCTATAACAACAAGAGAGCTTTTAGGATATGAGGTTTTATGTAGTTTGAGGAATAGTTTTCTATATAAATCTCTAAAGCCAAAAGAATGGAGACAGTAGTAAAAGTCATATAGAGTCACTACTGAGAGTCTGACAAGCCTAAATATTTTTGCAATACTCTGTATTGTGCTAGTGATTAGTAGATGTAGCATGTATGCAGAGCTGCTTCACTGTGAGAAGGCCTTTATCTGACATCAGAGAGGACTTTACGCATCTTTAATAGTGTTTCAAATTACAGCCTCAAATATTTTTTAAAACATAGGAGAGACACATTGAGAGGTACCCACAGGTATTATTTCCTTCTTTATGAATGTTCTTTTAGGGCAGGAGAATAAATAAATTGTTTTTCCTTTAGAAAGAGAGGTGGAGACAGAGAGAGTATTTCTTAAGGAATGAAAAAAACCCCAACATTGAGTGCAATTAGCAGATCTAGAGGAGTAGTCATAAAATCTACATTATGTTCAAAACACGTGTCAGTGTAAAGACACACAGCTCTCCTGATAGAGTGCAGAGGTTTGTTGTGCAGCAAATTAAAATAATATCGCAGACCAAGGAGGATATGGGCACAACCAGCCATGAGCAAAAGCACCTGTCCCTTACCAAGGACATGCAAAGAGGGCAACAAGCAAGCTCTCCTTTCTCCTTCTCAGGCTGGGGCACTAACACAAAGGGAGGGGCAAGCTCTAATCCCTCAGATATGGAAAAAAAGGTGCTTGCTATCTCCATAACAGAAAATAATTCAGAGGCGTGGAGCTTGATCCTGAGGTGTCAAACATGCTGCTCACAGCCAAGTGCCAGATCCAGGAGGTGGCTGGAAGTCCTCACAAACACCCATTTGCCCCCTGTTTCCTCCTCCCTTTTTCCAGCCTCAGCACACTGGTCTTTCTGGGATTGTTTTCTGAGGTGCCTGTGGATTGAAGGGGCAGCCTAAGCACCTGACTTCAGAAGTCTGGATTGCCCATTTGGGGTCGTGCAGTTCCTGAGCTATCTGTCAAAAAAACAAGTCTAGCTCTCATCCTGCTCCCTTGCAGGGAAAGGAACACTTGGCTTCAAAATAAAGGACTAGGAAAACACAGTCTTATTCTCGGAACCCAGTCATGTCTATAGCACCTTTACAACTCACTCCTTCCCCTTTAACACCATTTCTTGAAAAATCCCTGTTCTTTTCCCTCCTTGGTTGTTTTGTGGCTGCGAATCTCCCTCTAAAATGAAAATAATGCACATCGCAGTCTGCTTGGTTGTAGTGGCTTTGACTTGCCAAGTATTTTCATGCACATTAACAAAGCAAAAACTGAGAACTGGCACAGTTTTCTCTCTGTTCAGTTTGTCCTTTTAATACTTGTTCTGTGGATGCAAGCCTTACTGTCAGGTCTATTCTTTATGAGATGGAAAGAAGCTCTTCTATTCTTATAATGGGTTTCATTGAAAAGCAAAGCCACTTCTCTGCATTTATTTAAGTGCAGAGCTAGAACAGAGACCAGCATGATGAATTTTAAACAGAGTTCACATCTGGTCCAGAAACCACAATCAATTTATTGCTGTATCTGAAACATTTTCAGCATCTGTCATATAATATATTTTCACACGTTTCTAACAAGACATTTTCTTGGACATAACATAGGCAGGTATATCTGTCAGTTCAATTTCATGCAAACGAAATAGAAGAATTTTTGGCATGGTTTATTATACTGTCTTTGGAGCAGTGTAACTATCATGTGAAAAGGGTATTATTTAAGGATGCCAGAAGCACAGCAATTTCTTCCAAAATGTGGAACTACTGACTACACAGCAGATTTTTTTTTTCTAAATCTATGCCTTCTTTTTTTCCATTTTGATAGAATCCATTATCCAATGAATTTGAGAGAGAGGTGCATACCTAATATTATAAAACTTATCTTAGCTCATTCTGGGAACATTCACGTTTTATGTTAAAGTGGAATCTTCCACTCATGATGGCCATTTAATCACAACTTTATTCAAAGCTTTATTAAAAATTAAATGGCAATACAAATCATATTAAAATTCTTGAGAGCTTCACATTTTCACCCAAACCTGTCATGGGCTTTCCCACACAGAACCACAGATGTATCAAATAGCCTGACAGCACTGCAGCCCTATAAATAGGTACGCCAACTTGCCCCCATATTGGCCCCAGAACAACCATTTACCACCTCATTTTTGGCTACATAAACTGCTTCTAAGCACTTTCTCATTTGAAAACCCTGGGGTTCCTGTAAGAGCACTGCATCAGCAGACAAAGTCCTGCACTCCTCACCCTTTCCCCTGTGCTCACATAAGATCATCCACAGCCATTACTTCTCTGATTAGACAAACAGAAAGAAATCAGGGGTCTCATGTCCTAGTGATAGTTTACTTGGTTTGTTTGTCCTTTATTATCCCAATTAAGTTGAGATGAGATGAAGTCTGTGCTTTTGCTGTAAGCACACTCGAGAAGTGGGTAATCATATGGCCCAGCTGCATAGCAGACCCCCACCATGGGAGGAAGACCCTGAGATGATTAAATATCTGTTCCTATTAAATTAATGTCTGCCATAATTAAGGGTGACATTTAGCTCCTTGACCCAAGAAGGAGGACCATATTTGACTATCAGGTCAGGTAAAACAACGTGGTGCCTTCTGAGCAGAGGGGTTTTGGTCTTTTGAAGCTGGCTTAAGCATTGGCTATAAAACTGAACAAAGTAACGTGTGGCTGCAGAAAACACTCAGGCAAAATTGATGGAGGAGGGGGAGATTTGTAAGCAGTGACTGTCCAAGGCTGTTCACACCACAGAGGGGATGTGAAAGGAGACCCTGGTGCCACAGGGCTTGGTGTCCCTATGCAGCAGGATGCCATGGGCTGGAGAGTCACAGCTGACCAACAAACATAGGTTCTGGTGATCCCATACCAGTATTTGCTTATTCTCTTAGCTTTGCAGAAGTCTTTCCATCATTAGACAAAGAGGAAAATCTTGTGAGGACAGAAGTAGAAAACAGCACCATCCCCTGCGCCCCCATGAGTCTTGTGCCTCCGGGATGCTCAGCAGCTTGTTTTCTCATGCCAGAATCTGTGTGGGAAGTGACAGTGCAGAAGGGGCCGAGGCAGGACAAGGTGGGTACCTTTTTGATGGGCTGTGGTGCCCTCAGGCTTATTGTCACCTCTGAGTTTCTCCCCCAGAAACTCTAGATAAGGCTTGACTCAAACTTGGAGCTTGAAAAAAAGTCATATTGATTTCTATTGCATTTTAATTTGTAAGAAATGTTTTATTGACTTTCTTGGTAAGGCTGTGACAGTTTGAAAGTTTGTTTTTATGAGGTGGAGGTATTCATATCATTTAAAGACCTTGTGCTCAAAACAAAACATAGGGGTCTGATTCATACTATCACTCTCGTTTTATTTTTCTCCACTATAAATCTGAGTTTTCACAAGCAGATTCTCTCAAGATATTTCATGTAGGCTTGGTTCCACCATAAATATAAATGTATTTCTAGTGAATATGCCACATGAAACTTGCCAGTTTCTTTGAATAAGTTTAACCATTTGACTACTAAATGGCATAGCAGGTATGTGGTGCTGAGAAACTCTGAGTCTCATGTACGTCTAATAAAGTTATGTTTCAAAAATGCTGGTATCTCAGTGATACACTGTTCTTAAAAGAAGCCCATAAAAGTTACAATGGCACAGGCCAGCAAAGAGTCAAAAAAGTATACTGAGGCACGTCCAGAATTAATGAGAAATAGAATTTTTTTCATGAGAGAAATTAGGTGATATCTAAAGTTTACTTAGAATAGAGCTTTTCAATATTTATTTCCAATTATTTTGGCCTGAAAAAGAGAATACAGTACTTCACCTGTGACTCTGAAGAACTCTACTGTCCCCATTTAATTGCAATGTTTTAAAATAATTCCACATCGGCTTTAAGTAGTACCAAGTTGCTCAATAAAGTGAAGGACTGATGGGTTACAGAAAATCACCTGTGGAAATAGCAGATTTTTATCTTTTTCAAAACACTGTGATACGTCCTGCCAAGATTTATAATTTCCCTATAAGCTGGAAATCCTACTTTCTTCAGAGGCACAGAGAAATCAATGACTGCTCTGCAACAAGAAAGCCAAATCCATGGAAGAAAAGAGACTCTTGAGAAAGTGAAGCACATCTATTTACATATCTGTGCAGTCATTTGGGACAACTGACATTCAAAAAAGAAAATTCTCACATTTTTCTCCCACTTAAGTCATAAATAGTTGAGACAAGGTCTTCACCTGCCTTAAATTTTGCTAGTGTGCTGTAAAGAGGTCACAGGCAGGCAGGGACTGACTTGAGAAGCAGATGGAGACAGGGGCTGCAGATGGATGGTATGGAGTGGCAGGAGACAGCTGAGGGGGTTAGCACATCCCCCAGCATGTCCCATGGGCAGGCGTCAGGTGAACGGGGCACCGAGCATGAAATCCTGGCACTCCAGTGGCAGCCGTTCCTAATGGCCAGGCTGGGATTTGACATACAAGTCTGAGCCTGTTTCATAAAGCAGATGAGCAGTGCCAGGTTGTATCAGTTTTGAAGCTGCACAGTCATGTTTAGGGTTGCAAGTATTTCAAATCAAAATGCAATGATCAATTTTCCCCCCTCTCCAACTGTGCAGTTCTGCAACATGTTTTTACTGTCTCAGCCATAAATATTGATGCTGAACATATGTATGGTATGACAATCCGCAGGCATCTTGTGGTTTAATTCTGCAGTGATAACTCAGCTGTCTCCAATACCACACAATAGTTGTAGTTTAGTGTTAGCAAACCTGGTACTCTGTATTTCTTCAGCTTTTATTCCTTGCTGTTTGTACACATTACTCTTGTTTCCTGTCACTGCACATCTTGAAGTCATGGGAAATGCACATGAGTACCCAATGTGTCTGTGATGAGCCAAGTTTGTGAGTTAAAGCAAGACCCCTTAGACATCCTTCCAAAAAATAATGTGGCCCATACATCTCCAATACCAAAATGTGACATCATTTACCATATCCAGAATTATGAGTGGATAGGAGCAAAAGAGGCAAAAACTCACTTTATTGCCTTTGCCAGAAAGATCCATAAAATTGCTTCTATTGCAGTTCTAACCAAAAGGCAAATTAACCACTGCATTCAAATCACCCCTCCTGAGCCCTGAGTAGGCCAGCTTGCTTTCTTTACCACCAGGTGGGGTTTGGTTGGTTATCAGGCTGGGTCTGGTCTCAGCGAGTATTGCCTGTCCCTCTAACTCTCAGCAGCGGATTCCTTGAAGCTGCCTCAGGCTGTAAACGTCCAAAGGCTCAAAGGGAAGGATGGACTTTGTATTACTGCCTACAGCTCTGCCTGATTTACCACAACTGTTCAACAAATGTTGCTCCTTTGTAGGAGAGAGAGGTTTGGCTAAGTCTCCACTGAAGACTTCCATGTCCAGCTGAAACACAACACAGAACTTTTTTTTTTTTTTTTTTTTTTTTTTTTTTTTTTTTTTTTTTTTTTTTTTTTTTTTTTTGCATGCTTGCAGCGTCAGGACTCAAACTCATGACAAGAACTAAGCAAATAATTAGACTTTTTCATCTCACTAGCCAAAACTTGTTTGGGGTTGACCAAAACCAAATAATTTTCAGTGTCCCCACCCAAAGCAAAGCACTCAAAACCTTCAATCTAACAAAATGTTTCTTTCAAACAAAAGTAAATACAAAGCCTTTTGTTTTCCTGGGGAGTAGAGAGGGGATGGGGAAGTACTTTAGTATTTTTCAATTAAGACTAGACTAGTCTCTAAAAATAGATATCTCAAAACAAGCACAAGAACTATTCTTTTTCAAATATTGAGTCAAAATATTTCAATTGTTTTTCTCCTTTCTCTCTCAGAAAATTTTAATAACTTAGAAATGTATTTCTAGCAAGAAAAAAATAAACAACAAAATTTCATCCAGATCAACTTTTGAACCATTGCTTTCAGGAAAAGAAAAACAAGCCCTTTGCTCTGCTGTCACTCAGTCTGCAGCCCATAGATGATCAACATAGATCCCATAGATGGGATCAACACCACAGTTGTGAGTAGTCTGCAAATCAGTGAACTTGCAAAGCAACATGGTCGTGGTTTTCCATGCAACCAATGGGTGCACCAGTGTTTTCCAAGAGAAAGAGGTCAGAGCTGGCTCCCTACTGCTGACTGTTTCCATGAGGTCTCCAATTCCCCTGATGAGCCTGTTTTTTAAAGTCTTTAAAGTTTCAGTGAAATATCATAATTTTGTGTATCTAAATATTGAATATTAAATACTGAATACTTTATCTTCCTCTTTCCCTTCAAACTGGTAAACACCAATGGGACACAAGATGGCAGTAGGTTTTCTGGTTTTTCTTTTTTAACTGATGGGTGAGATGGTTGTTAGTCTGAAGAAGCTTTCCCTCCTGCATCAACTAGGAATTAATTGCGTGAACATACCTGGCAATTATCCAGTAATGAGCCAAGAACAGAAATACAGAGAAGGCCTGCTTCTCCTCACTTACTCTGATCTGTGTATGGGCATAATGGTGCATGTCACCCAACACATCTGGCAAATCTCATCACAGTGTCAGGCAATATCTGTGTCCACCCCTGCTCTGCTCAAACACAGACACACACAGTTAGAAGAGATGGCTCCCACCCATAGACACTTCAGTGGCTAATGCAAAAAAACAAATACAGAGGCATTCACTGTGTGCTCCCCATTCCCAAATAGTTAATATATTTTATTCAATAGTCATGCAATGCCGAAGGAGTAAGGCCTCCCAGAGTCCTGAACTTCTGGCTGAGATATATAGTCCCCAGGCTGGCAGGGGAAGCACATTTCTCCTGCGGCACAACAACTCTTTGTGTTGTGTGGCCAGGTTTGGGTAGCAGGAGGGTTACAGGGGTGGCTTCAGTGAGAAGTTGCCAGAAGCTTTCCCTGTGCTGGGCAGAGCCAATGCCAGCCAGCTCCGGGTCTGACGCTCTGCCAGTCAAGCTGAGCCCAGCAGGAATGATAGAAACACCTCTGTGGTAACACATTTAAGAAGGAAAGAAAAAGAAAGGGGTTTTTTATGCTCTCTTCCAGAGTGAGGAGTGTGAATACATGAGAGGAGAAACTCTTCAGGCACCAACATCAGTGGAGAAGGAGAGACAGGAGGTGCTTCAGACACTGGAGCTGGGATTCCTGCCTAGGGTGCAGAACATGGTGAAACAGCTCTGCCACTGGACCCCATGGAGAACCATGGGGATGCAGGGATCCACCTGCAGCTTGTGGAGAAAACCCACACTGGAGCAGGTGGATACCCAAGAGGAGGCTGTGACCCCATGGAGCAGGGTCCTGGCAGGGACCTGCAGACCCTTGGAGAGAGGAGCCCACACTGGAGCAGATTTCCTGGTAGGACTTGTGACCTTGCAGGGGATCCATGTTGGATCAGGCTGTGCCTGAAGGACTGCACCGTGTGGGAGAGTGACCTGTGTTGCAGCAGTTTCTGGAGAACTCTTGCCCTTGGGATGGACTCATGCTGAAGAAGTTTATGGAGGATTCTCTTCTGTGGAAGGGACACCCCATCACTGTGGGGAGAGACGGCAGAGCCTAGGAAAGAGTGGGGAGTAGGAGGAAGGTGTTTTTAATATTTGTTTTACTTCTCATTATCCTCTTCTGATTTTTTTAGTAATAAATTCAATTAGTATCCCTGAGGCAATTCTGTTTTACCTGTGACAGTATTCAGTTTGTGATCTCTCCCAGTCCTCATTTCAACTCTTGAACCTTTCATTAAAGTTTCTCTTCCTTGTCCAATTGCAGAGGGGAGTGATAGAGCAGCTTTGGTGGGTGTCTGACACCCAGCAAGGGTCAAACAAGTATAGTCTTCCTTCCTACAGCCTGATCAGGGGAGATGGAGGACACTTGTTGGTGGGCTGCTGCACCAACAGAGATGGAGCCACACTGCTGAGGGATGGAAGTTGTATGCACAGACCCCTTCACAGTGAGCCCGTATGTTCTACCAGACCACGGTCCTCTTAACATCCAGAGGGACGTCTCCTGTGCTGAGTAGTGATACCACACCACTCAACCCAGTTGACAGGGAAGCAGTTCTGCCAAAATACAGCAGTGTCACTCTGGGATGCACTGGTCAAAATCCAGTGAAGTCATACTAATACAGTATATTATATGCTTCTAATAATGAAAAACAAAGTGCAAGTTTTGAGGACCTGTCTGGGATTTGGACACCTAAATTCTACTGTGTTTTCTTTTTAAGCAACTTAACCCTCGGCTGCTCATTTGAAACTCTGGGCCTAGAATTCCACCACTCATCAGCCAATAGAGGTCCGTCGACTGACCCCAGAGGGGTGAGAATGAGCACCAAAACTTCCAGGCTTTTACAACTGTCATCTCATGGTGGATCCAGACTTCAGGAAGTACATTATTCATCAGAGACTGGAGCTGTACTTTAGCCACTATTGGAGTTCTTTAGCCACTATGAACTGCACAGCAGAGGCAGCTTTAAACAGTAATGAGATAGATTGACCTGAAATTGTTGTAAGTGGGTTATCTGTCTGATTGGTTCCTATAAAAGTTGAGTAACAAGGAATGAAAAAAACCACCAAACAGTTTTCCAAAGGACCTCTGCTAGCAGTCTTGCTGATCCCTCTGCCTCTGCATCTCTGCTGACTTCTCCAGTGTGCTCTCAGACATTTCATTCCCCAGTTCAGCCCTATTTTACTACATTTCCTTTATGCAACATGAAGAAAAGAGATTTAAAAGACACATAAATATGAGCTGGGAAGCTTCTGAAAGTTCTTTGCCAGATGACTAGTTGAGCTGATTTTGTCCTGGGCAAACCATACCTTCCAAATGACAGTTTCTGCCACAGGGAAAAAGCTATGAGTGAAGTGCTGCTGGAATTGATACATAACTCAGTAGACCCAGTAAGATGCAAAAAATTGATGAACAATTTATTTTTTTTTCCCACAAACCGTCCTTTCCACATCAAATCTCAGACATGACAGCAATATAAAGAAAACTTCCAGATCTATAGCAATGTATTGCAACACAGCAAGCTGCTTTTCAGGGCCACAAGTCTGACTCTTTAAACCAGCGCTAACACTAAAAACCTGTTCTAAAGGTTACAGAAAGCACACCCTAGCCAATTTGCTCCAAAATATGTAATTAAATACACTGTGTAAGTTCAGTATCACTAAGGCTGGTGAATAATCAGTGGAAGGAAATCTCTGCCCAGAAAAATACCCTGTCTATGGACTAATACTGTAGACACCCCTGAACAGATGGGACCCAGAAAGGTCCATGACATCTAGAGATGAAAATAGCTTTTACAAAAAAAAAAGCCAAGATTGCAGACCTGATTCTGATCTCACCTTGCTGTAAATCATAAGTCACTCCATTCAGGCTGGAAGTTAAGTGAAATCAACTTAAGACACTTAATTTTTAAGGAAGGATAATTATCTTATTCCCTCCTTTCCAATTTGAAGCAGCCCATCAGGAATCCAGCTGGCTGCAGGCTGTAAAAGAGCAATTCTCTGGATGAAACCAACCCTTCTCCCTCTTTTAAATCCCCTGCCCTCTAGTAAAACACTTTAATAATGTGTAAGAGCTATTTTTGTTGGGGTATGCCCAGTTGTCCCAGACATAATATAGACTATCTCCCAGTCCAAAATCAACTCAGGTGGCCACTGTGAAGCTGTGAAGTCAGAGACATGAAGCATGGGAGCACCAGAAGTACCTTCCAGAACAAAAGGTATCTCTTTGCCCTTTCTGTGTCAAATCACCTGCAGCCAGTGGAGACTCACCTAGGAATTAGCTGCCTGGTCTGTTGTTGGCCTCTGAAGACATCTGTCTCTGAAGGGCTCTATATTTCGCTAACAATCCATTTTTGAAACAACTCAATTTCTTTGTGGAAAATTTAAAAAATCACTCCAAGATATATTTCTTCCTACATCTGTCAGGGTAATGTTACACATCCTGATGTGCGTGAGAGATGAGCAGGGTCACAGATGTATCTTGGTTTTGAGCCAGATGCTACCAATGTTAAAATGTGCAGCTTCTGTGTCCAACCTAGCATCCAAACTAAAACTGTAAAAAAGCATGCAAACCTCTCATTTGCCTGATTGCAATAGCATTAAAACTCATCCAAGCAGGGTTAATTCTATCTTTTTAATTTAAATGAAAATGTTCTGCTCTTCCCATGCGGGCTTGTAAAGTCATGGGAACATATTCTGCTGCCTTCCTGACATAAATCAATGGATATATTGGAGGGTCAGGCCAAAAAATATATACATTCCTTGCCCTTCAGCTCTATTTCACCCATAAGCGTTTGCCCACATCCTGGAACAGAAGAAATGTTTTCTTTCCATTGAATTTCCGACTTTCATATTTCTGGAGAAGTTGGCCATCACTACACAGTTGATATTAACAACTTGACCCAGAATCTCTTAGGAAGAGAAACTCTTTTAACAGAATGACAATTATAATTCATTGAAAAATACCTACAATTGAAATACAAAGGAACCTTTTTCTTGAGACTACTGTCTAGTACAAACTCCTTTCCAGTCTGACTCTCCTTCAAGCATGCCACTCTTTGATAGGTAATTGCCAGTTTATTCATCCTAATCCTGTTCAGAACATGAACAAAATCATTGCTTTGAATATAACAAAAGAATAAAGATCTATGGAAAACCAGACATTTCTTGGCCAAGAATGTGCAAACTCTGACAGTTTATAAATTCAGGCTGCTGGAAAGTGCAAGTTTATGGTCCTCACTAAACTACCACATACAATAGTTACAGGAAAATGTTTTTAAAATGTATGTTAGAAGTAGAGAAAATCAAAATTTAAATTAATTGCATGTAACATGCTGTAAGGTATATCTATCATTCCTGTGGACCATTGTTTATCTGGGGACCTGCTCATGCCCAGCAAACCTCAGGGCATAATTGTTTTCCATAACTTTCATAACAAGTATATTTCTGCCAAAAGTAGCATTCTCCACTGTCTTATTTTCAAACCTATCTTGGGCAGAACTTTAAAAGTTTCTAAAGTGCACCCCAATATGTTCTGTGACTGCGATTTATCATCTTTCTGCTGTCAAAGGAACATGTATGACTCTGGCCACACTAATATAAGGGGGAAGTCTTTACTGAATTCACCTTAAAGCAACCCTCACAATAGCAACCCTCAGCACCCCCTTGCCCCAAGGTAGAGAATGGTGTCTCAGGAAAATCATTATCAGGATTCATCACAATGCTCAGACAGGTTTTGATGCTCAAATACCTCCTGCAGGACAACTCTTCCTTACAGTCTCATCTGATGATCTGAAGGACCCTGCAGACTAAAATGTCACTCTTGGAAATAAAATTTAATCATTTACTCCGATCAGCTCTAATCTCTGTTATTTCTTAATTGACCTCACATTTTGCAGTTTTGACAGCCCTTTTAGCAAGGTGAATGCAAGTAGAGCTGCACTGTTTCTAGACAGTGTGTCACTGCAGCAGTAACAGCCACTCAGGGACATCTCTCTTTAAATAGAAAGTTTCTAGGCAGTAAACAGGTTGTCTAAATTATTTTATGTGTATTATTATTCATTAATACTTTGATTTTTTTCCTATTTTCCTTGACATTTTTACTCTTCTCAGAGGTACACAATGAAAGGATAACACAAGCAGTAGCATACTGCAAAATCTATTTAGATATTAGGGAAGAAGGTCTCTTACAATGAAGGTGGTCTAACATTAGTACAGATGTTGAAGAGCCTCTAGCCTTGGAGATATTAAGAATTTGACAGGACATGACCCTGAGAAATGTGCTTTAATGGAGTTGGAGTTCACAGTCAGCCCTGCTTTACGTGGTGGTTGGACCCCATGCCCTTCAGACATCCTGTTCACCCAAGCTTTTTCTATTAACCCTTCTGTGTGAATATCTCCTTAAACCTTAATGGTCATGGTCCCCCCCGCCTTTAATTTTTCAACTTTTAACAGGTTTTCTCAAAGGTCTTCTCTCATGTTTTAGTGGTTTTGGTGCCTTGAGGAAAGACAAGAAGTAATCTGGGTTTGCATATGAGCCCATCAGGGCAGACACTTGTGTTTCACTGCTGTAGCATGTCCATCCCTGGGCTGACACCAGACCCAGATCTCATTTACATTCAATTACCCAGCAGCTGTGGCCAGGAGGCTGTGCAAGGAGCCCTGGTTCCCCAAAAACCTCCAAGAGCTCAGAAGAAACTGAGCATCCAACATCAGCCCATATCCTAGACGTCCATCATGAGATGGTGAAAGGCAGTGGGTTTGGGATGCCCTTCTCTGGTAAGGCATCGAGATGAAGCTGTAGCTCAGCAAGAGTCTGAAGGCTGACTGATTCTATTAAGGTAAAAAATTTCCCCATGACACTTGTCAGTGTCCAGATCTGGTGAGAGCTAAGGGACAGCTCAGGTAGAAGGTAAGTTGAGAGCACAGCCATACCCAAGTCCACCTGGGGACCTGAGTAGTACTAGAGAAATTACTTTCTTTTTCCTTAATAAAGCAAAAAAAATATTTCCTGGCCTTTGCACTTCTATTACAAGCTGTGTAAGTGGCTTTGTTTGTTTGTTCTGTAGTTTTATAGCTGAACACTTTTGTAATTAGGGGTGTTTTTAAGTGATATGTGTATAAAATCAAAGTGGGCAAGTGGAAAAAATAAACAGAAGGAAAGTTTTTAAGAAGTTATTTGAATTGGCCGTGATATTCTTCCCCACTAGCTAGTGAGGTTTTAATTAGCATTGAAAATCATAAGTAACTGGAGATGAAAGAGCCCCATTAGGTCATCCAATCCAGTTCCCTGCCAGTTCAGAATTGTGCCCAACAGTGTATTTCCCAGTGTTTTGTCAAGTCCGGCACTAAGCCTGTTCATTACATGAATAATATGCTCTTTTGAAGTAGCAGGAGGGAAACTGTCCACAAACCTTATCCAGGCACTTTCTTACAGTTCGTAACAAAAAAAAAACTCTGATAAGTGAAGATTCAAGCCAGTATAAAAATTTATATGCAGGACTTCACAGGGGGTTTTTACTCTCATTATTCTTATAGGGGGGCTCACACGTGGCTGCGTAAATATGAACGATGGACTAAATGTCATAGCAAGGATTGTGGGGAAAGTGTTTAACTGCTTCACTGAAGTGATTCTAAAGGGGCCCAAAAGAGGGAGAGAGGAGGAGCTGCAAAGTCTTCACTCAACTCCTCCTGGCCTAGGTCAGACTTCATCCCACAGGAATATCTTACATAGCTCACTTGGTTTTAAAAAAAAATCTGAGCAAGAATTAAAAAACAAACCAACAAGCAAAGAAAAACCTTTTAGATCATATGTCCCAGGTGACAAATCCCATAAAACAAGCAGCCAGCAGTGAGTTGTCAAACAGAGGTGAAGGTTTCTTTTAGACCTATGAGTCAAAGCAGAAATCAGGGCAGCTCGTAGGAAAACTACAGTTTGGCAGATGGGGACAAAGGATCCTTCCATATCCATTACCCAGGCATTGCTAGGATTTCTTTAATACACCTGTGAAATTTTTCAAATAAAAATCTATTGCACAGAATACAACTCTATACATCATTATAGTAAAAATTACAGAGAGTAAACTGTGACAGCAATTGTGATCAAAAAGACATCAGCATGAACCAAAAAAAGCCATTTTTAGCATTTAGCCTACTTAAATACAGTTTCATAGAGACATAGGTCTGCAAAGAAAACTTAACAAACACTAAAGTTCTTTCCAGGCAGACAGGCAGGAAAAGGAAAGGAAAGGAAAGGAAAGGAAAGGAAAGGAAAGGAAAGGAAAGGAAAGGAAAGGAAAGGAAAGGAAA
>VZUI01019032.1:0-23406 GCA_013401135.1 Cettia cetti | reverse complement strand
AGTTGAAGAGGTTGAACCTCAGTCTTCCAATCTGGTCTTCCTTTTAGAAATCTATATAAGTTGTAGAAAAAATTAAACTTCCTCTTTTTCCCGCTTCGACTCCGTGGTTATCACTGCGTCTCCCTTGGGACAGCATTGCACAACATGCAAATTAGTGAGTTTTTTATATATTGTCCACAAAGTTTTATGGGAATGAAACATATTTGCTCAGTACATTTTGTGGTTATACTCATAATTCAAGAAAAATTTGGGTTGTTGCTTTGGAAACATAGCAAACCACTGGCCTAAGACACAGTGTGTTTGCAAGGTAAACATTTAAGCCCTTGTTTATATAATTATCTGTAACTGGAAAACAAAGCAACCACAGAGAGTCTTGCCTAATTGTCAGTTGTTTTACTGGATGAACAATTTTAACTTGGACATTTTTATCCCATTCAGTTCATTGATTAGCACTAGGCAGAAGTTTGTGCAGCAACAGTTGTGAGAGCCTGGCAGGAATGGTCTCCTATGGGATAACATCACATGGCATAACAACATACAAACGTTTTCTAATAACGTCAAAGTCTTTGTGTGTGTTTTAATATTTAGGCCAGGAACACAGAGATCTCTTTCAGTAGAAGAGCTGATGGAATGTATGACTCAGTACATGGAATTGCCTCTAAATACAGAAGCACTTGATTGTCATCAGCTATTACCCTGAAAATTTGGGACATTCCTATAAATTGACCTCTTTTTTAGCATTTATTATTTGCATTCCTCAAATATTTTATGACACATCATGAAGAAAGGGCAGATTTTCTGGAGATCTCAACCTCAGGAAAGTACAGGAAAATGATATGAGGAAACCTCAGATTGTCCTTGGAAAACTGGTAGAAAAGAAAAACAGAGGATTAAACTAGTAGTCAAAGGGGTAAATATGAAGCCACTTCCATGGATTAATGACTGGTTAAGGCATATGTAGAAAAAAAATTTTCACAGCTGAGGAGGAATAGACTTATAGCTGGTTTATCCTGGAGGAGACTGAGGGGAGACATCAAGAGGAATTTGGACAATGCTCTCAGACATATGGTGTGAATTTTGGAGTGTCTAGGAGTTAGACTCAATGATCCTTGTGGATCCCTTCCAGCTCAGGATATTCTAAGTTTCTAGCAGACAGCTATATTTATCTTGTTTGCTTTGCTTACATTTTCATAAGTGATCTACAAGAGGAGTGAATAAAGAAGTAACAGCAGTTCCGATGATACAGAGTTGGCTGAGAATAATAAAAATTAAATCTGTCAATAAAGATTAACAGAAGGATCTCACAAAGGGTATTGGATGAATGGGAGAATAGCAGATGCAATTCATTTACTTAAGGAAAATAAAACAATCCTAACCATTCACAGTGGTAATGTCTAAAATTAGCTGTTGCCACTCAGGAACTAGAACTTTGGCTCATCATGTATAACCCCATGAAAATGTCAATTCAATGCTCAGCAATTAGAAAATGACAAACCAGATGTTAGGTACTGTTTAAACAGGAAAAATGCACAAAAAAAGAGAAACATAACAAGCTACTCTAGAAATGTTTTGCACTCTCAGCTGGGAGGCTGCACACCCAGACCAGTTTTTAACTCCCTTGCTGAAAAAAAACCCCAAAATAAAGTAGAAAAAAATGTGGAGAAAGCAACAGGAATAGTAATAGGAACAGAACTTTTCCTCATGAGAAGACTTTTTACTGAATAGGAAGAGAGGTGATTGAAAGGGTCTGTGGTTGAAGCCTCAATGTCATAAGTGCAATAGAGGAGGTGCAATAGTGAACAAAATTATCCATCTTTTTCCTTGTCAAATGAGAGCTCAGGTCCTAAGATTAACTAATTTTTCTTCAGTAAGAGTTTTTAAACAAAACCCCTGTCCTATACACAGTCAGGCTTTAAACTGTAGAGTTCACTATACATGCTCAAGAATAAAGTTCTTCAAAAAGCAGTTAGAGAAATTCAAGAGAGAAAAGTCCATTGAGGCTTTTAATCAAAAAGGTCTAGTGTGGAGCAGCAAGTCCAAAAGATGCACATGGATTAGGAAAGTTTGGATTGAATGCCATGTCCTTATTGCTCAAGTGTTCACTGCTATCAAAGTCAGGCTATGGTCCCAGCCATGGGACACAGAGGGTCTGTGGTCCCACAGCAAGGGTTCTTGCCCTCTTCCCCAAAGCTGTAAAGAGCTCAGCAAATTTGGTGCCAAACTTCTTTTAAAAACTGACCTTCAGGTTATTGCTAGACTTTGAAACTCTGATTTTTCCAAGGTTACAGAGGAAGAGGGCAACAGAGTCTGCAAGAGCACTCAAATCTCCTGTGTTCCCATGGGATCATGCACCATGGGACAAGGCAACTTGCCTATGAATGTACAGTTCTGCTTCTGTTCTTTGCAATTAAGGCACCATTTAATAATTTGCTAACATTTTCAAAACATTTATCCCCTGCCACTGACAGGTTTTGAGCTAACTGTGGTACAGAGAAGCTGCTTTTTTGGAAACATCTGAAGGCAGTCACAAAGCTGATGTGACAGAGAGTTTCCATGGCTTACTCTTGATGCACAAAGGTTTGCTTCCTTATGACTCAGCCACTAATGTGCCTTGGTTACTCATCAGAAAACTGCTTGAAGAAAAGACTAATTTTGAGCTGAATTTGATTAATATCTTAACAGTGGAGCTGGGGCAGAGACTCAGAGCTGGGGTTAGCAATAGCATGGGATAGGGAAGACTGACAGCTTTCCACACTTCACTGGTGGAAGCTTTCATAATAAAACCTTCCTCCTTCCAGCCACACAAGAGATGAGCCCCAGGGGTTTAGGTTAACCTCAGGGAGCAGTGCACATAGTTCTGTAGCCTGCTCAAGTGATCTGCCTGCTTGTGTTCTTGGATGTGTACGGGCTGATGTCACCCCTCCTGCAGCAGGTGAGCTGCCTGGGGACTGCACCACATCCCCACCCTGTGCCTCTAGGGCCAGGCAGCTGAGCCAACCTGAGAAAAGCTGTTACTTAACATTGCCATGGGCCAGCAGAAAATGCTTCTTTCAGTTGCAGGAGGAAAACAAAAAAGGAGTGGTAATTCTTGGTGAATCTGAGTCATAAGACTTGGGAGGGTTATGTTAGGGTAGGGCAGGATATACTCCTTACTTGATGGAGAATCTCAAATCGCTGCCTAGTTCTTGTTTCCTTGCTATTACCAGCCTGTGCTGCCTCGTGCTTGTTTCATTTGCACTATATTGCCTTGCCCTTGGCCTGACTGTTTTGATAAAGAGTGAAAATCATGTTCCTGCCCTTGGTGTTGTGCAGCGAATTGCTTCAGGCTGGAGAAATCTGTTCTCTCCCCCAAGGCCAGGCTCAGACTGAAGGATGGGTCATTGCAGGGGGCTTTTGTCAGCAGCTGCAAAGCCAAAGCAGTGTAGGCACATGTGCGCACTGAGAAATTCATCTGTGTCTGGTCATCTCTACCCCTTCTTTGTAAAATTTTAACTGCTCCCTGTCCCCTACATGTCTGGAAGAGACAGACCAGAGGGGAGCTGAAGTTGGAAAACACAGGAGGGAGAAGCTTGGCTGCAGAGGTTGGTCCTTACCTCTCAGGCAGAAGCTGGCATGAGAGGGAAAGCTGGAAGGGCATTTCCAGCATCGTCTTTCTACACTTGGGTCTCACTTGGGCCTCACACAGGTTTCAGAGGAATCGCTGAGGGGTTGCAGGTGGCTTCACAGCACTGGAGCCTGCTTTCCCCAACAGGGCTTCCCAAAGAGGGCTCATTTCAGGCTGCCAGAGCTGAAGGATAAGTAGTCCATGTCATGTCTCCAGTTGCACAGCACAGATCCTGCAAAGCACAGCACTGCTGGCTGTACTTGGCTGCAGATCTCTGACTCTTTTCCAGAACAAAGACCTGAATTCCAAAGGCCATCCTGTAGGAAGCCAGACCAAATTCTGTAGGTGCTGCTGAAAGTTGTTGAGAACACTTGAATATTCATGTAGCCCAGAATTGTCTGTTGCTGTGACACTCTGAGGATGTAATCCATATGAGAAGTGCAGGGAGAGAGATCTTTTGTTATGCTGACTCCAGTTTTCTTTTATTTATTAAGAAATCTGTGCAGGGCTTAGGAAAACTGGTCTTTAAAGCTGTCATCAGCTTTTAAAAGACAAGCACAAAAGCTTCAGCTTACCATTATCTGACGAACTTGTAAAATAAAAGCTGCGGAGGCGTGTGGATGCTGAGCTCTGTTTTCCAACTCCATGAATGAAGCTGTAAATGAATGGGGAATGGATAGCTCACGTCTCACACCTGCATCACCACCTCTGCCAGGAAGGGGCCTGTTCCTCCACTGAGCTCACCTTACTAGAGGTACTTCAGCTGGTGCAAGACAATGCCAAGGCAGAACAGCAGATTTGTTCCATCTCACAAGCTGGGCATGGGATTCACTCTCTTGACTTCTTCTTTCCATTCCCTCCCTGTGGAGACAGTGTGTTCATGGGCGCTGTTGCAGCCTGGTAGTTTCTCTGTGTTGGGATCCCATACAGAGGTCCCACCTGGTGTCTGGTGCAGCTGCTTTGCTTGGTCTGTGAATTCCTCATCAAACACACAGAGCCAATCCCAGATGGGGGCATGGAGGCAGGGTCTCTACAAGCACCTTGGGCTCATCTTCCCTACAGAAACTCCAGATGAGTTAACATCAGTCAGGGAGGGGTTTCTTATAAAAAACAGCATGTTGTCTGCCCTGAAAATGAAGAGCCTTTTTTCATTTACTGAAGCAATATGATAAATATTTTGATTTCAATATGTTTTTTTGTGGGGAATCATTTCCATTTAGTTTCTTACCACAGTGACTTGTGGACTAAGAATAACTAGAGTCTAGCAGTTCCTGGCTGGTGAGACATGTATTTTGAGAACTAGGTTCAAACTTGCATTACTCATAAGATGTAGAATCTGCTGCTGCACTGTCCTCAGCAACATGCAACTACTCCAGTCTCTGCACTGAAGGAGCTTGATAGCAAGAGGACAGTGATAGCTGCCTCCAGCCCTCTGGCTGGGAATAGCTGATATTTCCTGAATAGCCACAGCTGGACATAGCCATGCAGAGCTCATTAGTGCAGCACTTCTGCTCTGAAGGGTTGTGAAGATGCTGTGTGCACACAGCTCTTTGCAGCTCAGTGCAGAGAAGCCTTTGGCAGCCAGCAGGTTTGGAGTTCACTGGGGGCACAGCCTGATCCTCTGCTCAGTGAGGCAGCTGGGGCCTTCCTCCAGCCAGGAGGCTGCCTTGGACCCAGGGACAGCCACTCTGGATGCAGCATTGTGCAAATATGCCTGGCTACACTGGCTGCCTCTTATCACCTAGAAGTGGGATAAGGTCTAATGAGTTGTGAAGACACAGCTGCTCTCCACAGAGCACATGCCAGACGAAAGGTGTGACCTGGTGGGTGAGCTGTTTCCTCAAACAGCTGGATTAAAGCTGTCTGGACTGCTGTCTCACCTCTGTTTTACAAGGATGAACTCTAGTTAGGTACCCTTGATTGGTCTTGGAGGGGTTTGGGTTTTTTTTTTTTTTTTTTAATCTTTTGATGGTCAGAGGAAGGAGAAGGGAGATAAGGCAAATGCTTTTCAATTAGAGATTAGAGCAGGGCTGTGTGCTCTGGATGCTCAGAGTACCCAGCACCAGCTTTCAACCAGGCAGTGTTATTTGTGCCTGGAGCTCCACAGCTTGGGCATTTGAAGTCCCTTGGGATGAAGGGAGCAAATGAGGACAGCATGGAAAGGTCTGGGTCGCCTGTAATGTGGGAGGTGAGCAGAAATGCCAGAGGAGTCAGGCACTTGGAATGGGAGGGGGCAGATAAAGCCTGAGGGACTGCCTGGGAGGGGCAGGAGGGAGTGTAGGAGGCTTCACTGCCATGTCAGGGACAGGGGAACGGTAGAGTGTTCCAATTTTCAGCTTGGAGGTGGGATTGAGAACCTCAATCCTTCTTGCCTTCTTCAGGCCAAAAAAAAGTGTCTTTTAATTTTTTTTAATGTGAAGAGAACATAGAAAGGAGAAGTAATTTGGGTCAAATTAGAAAAGGAAGCAGAAGCAAAGATGTGTGCTAAAGTGTCTGAAATGTGGTGTGAAATGAGAGGCGAGTTGTGGAGTTGCAGCTGGCTGAAGGCAGTGTCATTGCACTGGAGTGAATGAAGTTTATTAGATTTCTCTGCTGTGGATGAGATTACACCCCAGAGAAGTCAAAAAGGAAGCTTTGAATCTTGACCATTTTTAGAATCTCAAACCAGTATAACAGAGAGGAAATTTGGGATCTGATTAAAAACAGAGAATCACAGAGTTTCTGTGAGTAAGGACCCATGCAAAGGAAGGTTCAGCTCTACAATGTAGCTGGACCATGGCCAGTCAGCTGTGGTGCTCTCCAAGAGAGTGCAGGATGATGCTGATATTGATAAAAAGCAGGGAAGTTTTCAAGGTTTTCAGATTACATGAAGGAAGGGCTGTCACACTCCCTTGCTGTAGTAGGTATTGGTGTGGTGCAGCCACTGGGGAAACAATGGGGGCAACCAGAAGGGCCAACACCTGGCCATACTTCTGGAGAGTGGTGTGACCTCATTTTTAGAACCCACTTAGTGTCCAAAGGCCTTTAGAGATATTTGTCTTTGTCCCTATGTCCTTCCATTGAACAGGTACGTCTGATTTGCCTGTGTTAAGTGCTTTGAAATCTGCTGAGCTGGTAAGTTTAGGGTTATGATCCTTGCCAGTGTCTCTGTGGGATGTGCAAGGGGCCTGTTCACAGACTGTGTGGTCACTCTGCTCCAGCCATCAGTTGCCCTGGGAGGATCTGGACATCCATACCTGCCAAAATGGGCACTGATGTAAAGATCAGAGAGGGTGATGAACTTTGGAAAATGACTGACTGTTGTTTGAAGAAAGATATAAAGGGGCTGCTGGCAGTTACAAAATGAACAGCTATGAGTCGTGGTATCAGGAGGCCTGAGAGGATGCCTGCACAAGCTATTTATCTTCTTTTGAGGTTGCTCACATTTAGTAAATACTAGCTGGGGAGAGCTTAAGCAATGCCTTCAGCTTCTGCTCTGTGCAGGTCAGATATGGAGTTGGTAAAATCAGCAGAGATTCCACTAAATCCTTCTCTGAGGAACAACCTAAAATTGGCAGTAAATCCAGACATGCTGCCACAGGTGGGAATTTCGTACCACAAAAGGAAAAGTGAGTTTGGGAAGACCTGGGCCATAGTTTCTAGCCAAGACTCAAGCACACGTGCTCATTGTGCCTGTAACTGGATGTGAACTACCTTTTTGAATCCGTGCTGATTTAGTGGGAAAAAGCCCCCTTTCTAGCTGTCCTTGAAGACAATAAAAGCAGTGATTTAGTTCTTTCATGGTACATTCACATGTCTTTTCTGGGGCAGAGCTGGAGGTAAGGTCCCTCAGTCCTTTGTGTGGGCTGGCAGAGCACACTCAGGGCTCTTGCTCAGCACAGCAAACCTGGCTCCAGGTTCAGAGACCTCCAGCAGAGAGGTGCAGGTGCTCATTCCCCACTCATCCCCATCTGCTCTGCAGTGACCACAGACTGAGTGCTTTCTTTTTACTTCCCATTTTTGCAGCTCTGGTTTGTTTTCTCAGCAGGGCTGACCTTGCTGGGGGCTTTGGCAGCTCTAAGTTCCAGGTGCTGATTAGGAGGGGCACCAGGAGCCAAAGCTGCAGAAGGAAGCTGTGCTTATGCACTTGATGAGAAGGGGTTTGAGCCCTGACTCTCATTTTTGGGTGAAAGCTCTTTCTGCTGGAGGATGAGGATGAAGGACAGGGTATCTTAGGCCTGAACAGGAATGGCTGTGATGCTGGCAATATGACAGCCCCTTCTTTGTGGTCTGGGTAGAAATGTGTGTTGGCTTTCTCATCAAAATTATGTTGCATGGGGTCACATAAGCACAGAGGAGGTCCATGAAAATGGTCAGAGGGGCTGGAGCACCTCTCCTAAGAAGACAGGCTGAAAAAATTGGGATGTTCAGCCTGGAGAGAAGAAGGCTCTGGGGAGAACTTATAGCACATTCCATTATATAAGGAAGCTACAAGACAGCTGGAGAGGGCCTTTTTATGAGGGCATTGAATAATGGAACAAAGCTTAATAGCTTTAAATTAAAAGAGAAGAGATTTAAATTAGATATTAAGAGGAAATTCTTATCAGTAAGGGTGGTGAGACACTGGAACACGTTGCCCAGAGAACTTGTAGATGCCCCATCCCTGGAAGTGTTCAAGGCCAGGCAGGGTGGGGCTTTGAGCAGCCTTGTCTAGGGGAAAGTGTCCCTGTCCATGGTAGGGGAATTGGAACAAGATGAACTTTAAGGTTCCTTCCAACCCAAACCAATCTGTGATTCTATGAAATTGTTCTTAGCAGGAAAACCATTGTCAAATTTTTGAGTGTCATATTTCCATCTACATGGAGAGGGAGAGGCTCGGACATTCAACTGGATAAGAAGAAAACCTGGGTCTTTGGGGTCTTTGTTCCTCTTTTGTGCTCTGAGTTATCACTGCCACCCTAGGGCAAAACATGACAAACCAGTCACAGCCCTATTTAATTTCTCAATTTTCTGAGAACAGATCAAATGAAGTCTCTGACCCTGGGGCAACAGCTGAAAAAGCCCTTCTTTTTTCTCTGACCTGCTGGGGAAACTCTCTGCAAGGCAGGCTGGGTTTTGGATTGACTTTCTTCCCCAATACCTGTAATGTTGTGGCTGCACAGGTGTGAGGAGTACCCAGAGGGAGGAGACCCAACCCCACTCACCACTGAGCTGCCTGCACCAAAGAAAATGAGGATGGCCCCTGCAGTAGTGCTCACGATGAACACTGGAATCAAGAAATGAAATCACTGTCTAACTCTCCCCCACTTGCTATTTGAGCACAGAGGCTCTGTGAGGAATCTGGGGTACAAATTGTGACCTCCAATAAACCTCCCTCCCAGGGGCCTTCCTAGGTAAAGCTGTCAAATGAGGATGTGCCCAAATGAAGTGTGCCTCATCTTGTCCATCCCTTCCCGGGGTCAGCAATTGAGTGACTGCATCATCTTCCACGCTGCCTTTGTCCCTGCTGATGTGGTGCAGCTGTGGGGCTCTCACTGGAGTACATCTCCCTCTCTCATTTGCAAAGGAGTTATTTATTGCCAGAGACTGCAAGATGCTGAAGAGGCTTGTGGCAGCCATGTAAAATGCCTTAACAGCTCATTGATTGCCACAGATGAGAAGACAGCAATTACACTATTTACACCACAGTTGTTTTGTTTTACAGCCTAATTCGCATCCATTCCCCTGTAACAAACTCCGAGGAAAGCGCAGCCCTTCATTGGTGTTACTCATCTGTGTAATTAAACAGTAAGTGCCTGATCTGTCAAAGAGAAAGAGGCTCATTCAGGTTTTGCTTGTGTTTGCTCAGAGGAAGGGTGGAGCTCCTCAGGATTGGCACAGCCCCGTTAAAAACAGCTCTGTTGAAGACTTGAATGGAGATCTGGGTAGGTGTTGGAGCTGGAAGCTGAGCATTTTAGTCTTTCTGTGCTAACAGGCACTGACCCTCAAGAAAACACCACGCTTGACCTGAGGCTGTGGAGCAGGCTTCCAAAATTGAGGGATAGCACTGGTAATTTATATAAAGCAAGATAGAGTTTTTTAGGGTGTAGGCTAAGTTCTTCTTTCACCTTCTTCATGGGTCTGGGTGGTGTTCTGTAATTGGATAATCTGCCTCGTGGATCATGGGTGTTTGGTTATTGGGTTAAAAGTAAAAAATAATTTAGGTGTCCTTTCACAATGGGACAATTTGTGCTAAAAGACCTTGGAAAGAGATAGAGACAGAGCCATTTTTCATCTTGTTAGCTGGAACTCACAATTTGTGAGACTGTACGAGAGATAAGAATTTAAAAAACAACTGAGTCTGAAGATGAAAATCCATCTCTCGAGCATTTAATCCTGGCTCTAAGAGTAGAAAAAAAGATAAAAATCCCACAGGTAGTCATCCAGGCTTCTCTTATAAGGGGCATAGTCCTCATTTCAGACCACAAGCACTTACTTAGGTTTTGGGGCTGTATTAGCATCCCAAACTTCCCAGGTCGAGTGGGCTGAGTATTCAAACTGCTTCAGATAAAAGCAGAATCAAGTATGTCCCCATCTCTGAGCCCTTTCCCAGGGTGCTGGAGAGGATGTGAGGATGACCTCTTCCCATCTTAAAATCTGAACATAAGTTTCCAATTGGGATTATCTTTTGACAGCTCTTTACCATCTCTATCTTTTGCACTGGGATTGCAAATAGGGAGTGATTGACACTGATCACACCAGATGGCACTGCTATTTGATTTTCTGCTTTATAATTGGCTTGCATTTCCCAGTTGCCATGTGCTCTTTGCATTTTCCAGGGAAATGAGGCAGTGGAACTACGTAGGCACAACTCTGTCCCAGATCACCCTGTCTGTGAAACAACCCTGTGGGAAGCTGCATCATTCTGCTCTGACCACCTCTTTTTGGCTTTGTTTGAATTTCAAGGAGGTGCAGTTATGAGGTTCTAACCATTGCTAGCCTGGCTTGCAGGGCTCATTTATTGGTGTTGGAAAAGCTTTACCTCCCTATGTGGCTCACCTTTGTATGGTCTGCATCCCCCACTGAGAGTGAAATTTGTTTTGAGCAAGGCTTGGAACATTAATTCTGCCTCTTCTCAGATAGTTTGGTAGCCAGTGAATTCACCACAACCATGAAAGCCCTGTTAAACTCCTCCTAATGACCAGAGCAGTGCTCCATCACACTACCTTTTCTGACTGTTGCTGTCTGTGTCTACCTTTTCTGCACTTCATCCTGTTGCTGGATTTTACCAGACCAAGTTCCCTGAAGGGCTGAAGAATGCTTGCTCTGGTAGAAGACCAAGCTTTCAGGGCAGGCTGTATGAGCAAGGTTTGTCAGATGCCACAGATGGGCTTTTTGTAGACAACCAGAGCAGGATCTGTGAGTGCAGTGTTTGAAATTTTACATTTATGCAGAAATGCTAAATGAATATACACTGAATATGTGGGCCTTTGGACAATAATGCTTCCCTCCTAGAATGTGAGGAGAAGCATATTAGATTTTTCCAGAGTCCTCACTTCTTGTGGCTCAAGCTTCAGACTATTTTATCATTAAGCATTGACAATCCTTGACACGAGTGAAGGAGGAGATGTTCTGCTTAGGGACTTTTGTGAGTGAGTCTAGTGACCAGCATTTCCTGTGAGTCAGCCTGGTGGCAAGGTGAAACTTGCATAGTTCTGGTTTCATGGGTTTCTTGGGGGGTTTTTTAGTGGTTTTTTTTTTTTTTTTTTTTTTTTTTTAGAATAGTGTATCTAGTTCTATGCCCTTTTATGAGACACAGGATTTTAGAGAAGTGATACCTGCTGTTCCTGTGGAGACAACACTGGAGGCAACAGGTAGTGACTCAGAATGGATAAGAATCAGATTGCTCTGTGCTGTGAACTCAGAAAGAGGAAGTAAAACCATTAGAGATGGATCAGACCTCCCAATGTTACCCACACACATCCTCCAAACTTCTGGCACCTTGGCATAGGCTGCTTGCCTTGGCTATTGCTGGTGAGTCAGGCAGACAAATGCAGTGCTCTCCCCCATTTAGATGCCTGTACCCTTAGTGCAATTTGTGCTTCAGGATTTTACATGTCTAGATCTCTTTACATTTCTAACCTTTCTACCTGGGCTTGTTTGACAGCAATAAGGCAGGTGTTGAGCTTTTGGTTTAGATTCCTAATGAAACATTGTCTTAGGTGCCCAGCTTGGGAAAACTAAGCTTTGAGTTACTTGGGGAGCTACTTTTTTTTTTTTTTTTTTTTTTTTTTTTTTTTTTTTTTTTTTTTTTTAAATTCAGAAATGTGGATTATTTGGGCAAATAAACTGAAGGGAGACTAGAAAAACTCTGGTGACTCTGTTGTGGCTAATGGCCCCCACTTTGTAGACTTCCCTGTCTCTATATCTTGGGTACCCCAAACCTCCCAGAGCTGCTTCAGGTGAGGGTGGCAGCTCACCATGAATGCTTGAGCAATTCATTCCAATTCTCCTCTCTGCCCACAGTAATAACATTTCCCCTTCTCTCTGCCATGTCTCACCTCTGAACAGAAATAGCTCCTAAATATATTTATATCACAGAAGTTTCAGGGCTTTAATCTCCTTTTTTTTTCTTTGCTTTCCAGAAACTTTGATTTCATCCACCCAGCAGTGTCTGCACCTTCAATTAGGGTTTAGGAAGCCTTTAAGAGCAGTGCTGGGAAAAGACCAGTGACCTTGAGGTTCTTCCCAGGGGAGGAAGAATTCCACTGAGAGGCAGGACAAGACTTCACAGGCATTACACTACAACATCAGCCTAGGGATCCTGTTCTTGCTGACTTTTCCTTACAACCCAGGCCACTCCACGGTCAGCTTGTGAATCTGAGAGCTTAAATTAGGCTGAAATTCTCTCTTCCCCTGCAGTCTGTATTTCTGTTTCCCTCTTCAAGCAGTAGCAGGGTAGGAGGTAACTTGTGAACTGGCTACTCTGGACAGGTTTCTATGGGCCTGGGAAAACCCATATTCATGAGCCAGAATTTACTTCACTGCTTGCTTCTATGTCTTGTCCCTAAATGACACAAAAAAGGAAATTTTGGGTTTTGCATGGGCAAAACCTGGTGTCCTCCCCCTTAGGCCTGTTGTTGGAAAGAGCTGAATTTCTGCCAGGTTTCTGAAATCCAGCTTCCCCGACATTCAGCCTAAAATGTGCACACAGTGGATAAAACTTCAGCCAAGACAACAGATATTTGAAAAGATATAGGGTAGAAAACCAAAGTAAACCAAACCTGTTTCAGACCAGTCCTACCAAACTGATCATTCCATGGCAAAATGTTGCCTGCTGTTCTCTCTGGTGTTCCTGTGGGTAGCCAGCACTCCATCTATGTGATTAGATAGTCTGTATCTACAAATCCTGCTAAGCACACAGTGAAACAGAGGAGGAGGTTTATCTCAGTTCTCAGGCAGTCTTGTTCTTTATGTTCTTATCCCTTACAATTTAAGACATGACAACAGGAACATAAGCCACCAGAGTTGTGAAATTCAATGTATTATTACTCTGCTGTGATTCTTGAGTAGAGGAAACATGAAAAGATGTGCATGTTCCTAAAAACTCACCTCCTCAAAAACTAAAACTAAGGAAGTAAGAATTAGAATCTCTATAAAATACGTCATCTCTCTGTTAATCTCTGTATGTCTCTTGTTAACAAAGATTTTTGAAGTTGATTCAGCCTCTCACTGAAATCTCCAAAAATATTTATCTTCTTCTGAGGGATATTTGATCCAGGCCTCACACAGAAAATTGAGAAAAATAGTCCAAGAGGCAGTCTATACCCACAGTATTTTGTGTGTCCCTCTCTCAGAGAGGTGTCTGAGTCTGCACCTACTCTGTTTCATTGCTGCAGGGTCTTGTGCCACTTGCCCACACTTGCCCTCCTTTGCAGATTTTGTCATACACACTGGCATGTTTTTTGTGGAAGCAGAGTGTGTTGGCAGAGGGAGGGAAGGGCTGGCACATGCCCACATCCAGCTCTGATAGCAAACTGGGAAGTGTGTGCCATCTGGGAGCTCCCAGATAGCTCAGACTGGCTTTATCATAAAAGTACATATGCAGGCCCATTTACTGCTTCTGCCCTGGAATTAAACCAACGCAGCCATGCTCACTGTACACCTTACAAACACAACCAGGAAGAGAACATTTCTGCAGCTCAGACAGCAGTGACAAATATTTCATGTGATATTTCTCATAACTGCCCAGGAGTTTATAAAAATAACTAAGTCATCCTCCTCAGGGGACTTAAGGCAGGAGTGCTTTTGCTCAGACTATTCCCAAAGTGCATTTTGGAGACACATCTGAGCAAAAGAACTTTTTGGTGAACAAATCCTGCCCTGTGACCTGCTGACTCCTCAGCCAAGGCCCCAGCCTGACTGTGCCAGCTTCCAGGATCCCCCATCCCAGCCTCATCCAGGGGTGACAGAGACAGAGGAGCCTGGCAGGGGGTGCCCTGCAAGAAGCAGCAGAGCAGTGCCCTGCTTTTGTGTCTCCACCAGCTGTGCCCTGATGAGTGGGCACCCCCCTGCTTCTGCAGCATTTCAGGGTAGGGAGCTGGAGTGGACCAGCACAGTTGGTGGGTCATGCTGGCACTAAGATGTGAGGAGAAGGGTCCCTTTTCTCCTTGGCTGCACCCTGGGAGTGCTGGGCTGCTGCAAATACCCAAATTCCTCTTTGGCAGCTCTCAGGCAGCTGTACCCACAGCCTAGGAGGGCAAGTGCTCTGCCTGGCTGGGCACACAAGCCCAGGGCTCTGCAGCTGAGCCTGATCTGGCAGAGCTCAGGGAGGTGCTGGGTTCAGTCCTGGCAGCCCCAGGCACTGAGGCTGAGTGCTGGTGCCTTGAAGTGCCAAAGAGGAAAGTCTGAGGGTTTCTGTGGTCCTGTAAAAGCTAAAAGAGGGCTTTTTTGGACTATGTCCTTGGCTTTGCACCAAAATTTGGCTTAAATTCTTTGTTACATGAATTCCTCATTCTTGGTCACAGTGCAGCTCCCTGCCCTTGCTTCACATTGGTGTTTTCATGCTTCTTAAAAGTGCATTTTTTCTTCATTATTTGTCTGTCTGATGGCCTGGGCATTTTTTTTGTTCCTTGTTTTGGGGCCTCCCACTTTATCCTCTCCTATTCCAATGTGATGACAGCATGAATTCCTCTGGTGTGAATGTTTCTGTGAATATAAATTCTCACCAGCTTTTGCAACGCTTCATGTGTGCCAACATCCACGGAAAGTGTAGACCTGGGGTAGCAAATGCTGCCACACAGTCTTCATTTGAACAAAATCATGAAGAAGATTGTGGGAGATGTCTATATCTGGCTCTGGTTTATCTGAACATCTGCTCAGAGAATGGGACTCTCCAAAACCAGACATCATTATTAATGAAACTCAGGATTTGTATGTGTTAGCTGAATTTCATAACTCAATCCAAGGTGAGGAAAAATATTAAGGCTTGACAATAAGTAACGAATTCAGATGTTTTCAAAGAAGATGAATGTATAGCCACTGGTTTTAGAGAATTTTTTTTTTTTTTAAACAAAGCATTTTAGAGAAAGGTACAAATTATTTCAGTATTTTTGGACTACTGGTCCTAAGATGCTGTCTGAAATTCTAGTTCACATGTGCTTCAGCAAGGCTTTTGCTTAGAGGATGCAAGAAGCAGCATCCAATGTTTGTTTTTTCTCTGACCTACTGCTGAGTAATTGAATCATCCCAAGCATCAAGCTAATGTTTTTCATCCCTAGGAGAACATAATGTTACTGGGAATAGGAGAAGAGGGAAAAAAATCAAAAAGGCAGCTGCAGGTATTTATTCCAAATGCCATAGAGTGTATTTAAGACTAGGAAAGAGCATTTTTGTACTAAAGAAAATGCTCAAATATCCAAATGAGCAGGGCTGGTGGTGCTGAGCCCCTGAAAACCATGGGGTCTAGAGCATGCAGCAGTCCTGGCTGATGGCCTGTAAATGCAGACAGGCAAACCCAAAAATGCAGGACTTGATTGGGAAAAGATACCCAAAAATGGTATCTTTTTTAACACTCCCAGGGTAGATATCTGCATTATTGATGCTCAGAGCTGCCGGAACAGACTCACCACCAGCTCAACAGACTGTCTGTCGCAAACAAGATGCTGAAAGAGGACAACCTGGGCTCATTCTGACTCTTAGTGAGGACCCAAACATCTCTCAGTGATGTGGATGGGCTAACTGCTTTGGGCCAGGCCCTGCTGTTGGTAAGTTTTTAATTCAATGTCCTGTGGGCAGGCAGAGAAATTAGGCAGAAACTCTTTCTCCACTGTTCTGGTCACAGGCTGGCTGCACACCAGTAGATGCCAAGGTATCAAAAAGATTTTCTTTGCCAGCCTGTGTCTTGGTCTGCCTGCCCTCAGAAAAATATTGGCACTTACTGAAAGGAAATAACTTTTTTCTCCAGTAGTGTTGTCTCACAACAGGAGTATCTTTGGGAAGAAGGAGGGAGAGGAGGCTACCAAACCATAGTGGGCTGCATTAACAAGAGCAGAGGCAGCACAATTCCCCTCCCACATGAGATCAGGAGACTCAAATTGCACAGAAGACCCCATGGCGCAAAGAGACAAGACTACCAGGCAGGAAGCCTGGAGACTTCAATTTCACAGATAGGCTATGCCTGTGGCTTTTGCAGCCTATCACATGCACATTGTCCCTGGGAGAATATAAAAGGAAAAGGAAAGAAATACAATTAGTTAAATAAAGCAAGAGTTTCCTGCATGTCTGGTGTTTGCTTGCTTCCACAGACAAGGTGCTGGGGCCCCAGCAAGAATTCTTGATTTTGCAAAGAGAAATCGTGTTTTGCTCAAAATAGTTGTCTTTTGTATGTCTGGTTTCTGAAAAAAATTCAATTTTGGGGTCTTTTGGTTGACAAAATGTGTCTGTGGGGTTTCGTTGAAGAGCTGCCTTTAGTTTCCCCCAGTTCTTTTTAGCTCCACAAAGGCTTTTTTTTTTTTTTTTTTCCCAGAATACAAAGAAATTATATCTGTATTCAACTAGAGCACTGAGTCAGGCACATCAATCACTGCATTTCACCTGTTACAATCTGTATCTCTGTTATCAGTGGTCACAGCAGTGTCCTCCCTGTTCAAAGCCCCTTCCAGGAGGAGTTACCCTGGTGGGGGCTGGCTGACAGTGATGCCATTCCAGGAGGTCCATGTCACTGAGCTCTTCCACCCCTCCCAGTGTTCAGAGGTGATCCAGGTGGCCATGTGTTTGCTTTGCTGTACCAGCTAAAAATATTAGAGTGTCATCTCAGAAGTTGCATTGCTGTGGGCACTGTGATTTCAGCTGAGCTGCAGCATCCCCAGGAAGCAGACTTCTCTGGGTATCCAGTCGTGTCAGAGCACCAGCACAGGGTGCTCGTGGCAGCTGCAGTGGGGGATGCAAAATTACTGTCTCCATTATGTGGGTGAGGAGCAGAAACTGCCCTGATGAGGCTGGTGCAGTTACACGTGCCCAGCTTGGATCCCAAACCAACTCCTGACATTAAACAGCCCTGAATGCTGAGACTTATTTTAGGATAACACAACTGGTGCTTTAAATAAGGTGTTTTAATGGGAAAACATTGCCAAGGTGCAATTTCCTGCTAGCAGTTTAGAAGTGCAGATACAGTTCAGGAGGATCTCTGCTTTAGCAGGGGGTTGGCTGTAATTTATTCACTGGGTTGAAAACATACCTGCCTTCCCAGCAGAAATGTGCCAGCTCTCCAGACCTCTTGTGTACTGTGATTTGATGATACAGTAAATCCAGCTTCAGGGTCCCCAGAACCAGAACAAAAGTACCAAATCCTATGGCCCAAAGTGCTGATATTGCTGCATAAACTCCCTGTGCTTGCACTGAAGGCACTGCTCGTGTAACACTGCACCGATGAGCTTTATGGCAGGCTGTCACCTGCTTCCCCCGAGCTGGAAAAACACCAGCCCCGAGTCTGACCTGTGCTTTACGGCCAGGTGGAGCTAATAGGTGCCTCTGGCTGCCGCAGATCCCGTTCACACTGCTGAGAGCTGGGGTACAGCGCTGCGGAGCTACACCCGGAGCTGCAAAGCTGCCTAAAACAGGCGGTGCAGCTCCACGCTGCGGGGAAGGAGGGGAAGCAGTCGGGTTTCTCTGCTCACTGGCACTCGGTGGCGTCCCCTTCTACTGGCGTGCTGAGGGAGCTTTGCCGACTCCTCCCAGGTGTCCCCTTGTCCCTTCTGTGGTGTGGGGCTGGGAGCTCCCCCCTTCCTCAGGCTGCTTTTGCAATCTCCCCTGAGCTGTGCTGTGACTCCTGCCACTTTGTATTTTTTCCCACTTACGGGCTTGGAAAACAACAGCAGGTGAGTTTGGGAGGATATTGGACAGGGTACCAACAAAGCCCCGTGGACGACTTTGCTTTCTTTCTTCAAAGGTGTGTTTCTGCCCACAGAGGATGTCTGTAGCAAAATTCCCCGTGCTTGCATGGGGCCAGCCCTAAGGAGGGGTTAATGTTCATCTGCTTTCCTGCTGCTGCCAAAACCACCTCTTCCAGGTGACTGTCCCATGCTATAGGAGGGGGTGCCCCGCTGCTCGTGTGGCACACAGAAATCTCTAGCACGGCACTGCCGGGGCTGGCTCTGCACTGATGAGCACTCACTGAGGTGCTGGTGAGGTCTGAGCATCGATGGCTCTGGCAGGGTCAGCTGAGTGTGGGGGGACCCCTGGAGGGCAGGCAGCCCGTGGTGCAGCAGGCAAGGCCAGTGATGAAACCGGGCTGCCTGTGCCAGGGCTGCCAGCTGGGGGAGAGGGCTGAGTACTGCCAAAAGACAGGTCTGATGCAATGTTCCTGGGAAGGGTGGCACACTTGTTGTGGGATCAGTCAGGCTTGGCTTCAGCAGGGATAACTCACAAGACTGATCCAAACAAGTTGCTGCTCTGCATGACCCACTGAATAGCAAGTGCTGAGGGTGTTTTGGGGGCATCCAGCAATGGTTAGCAGCTGGTTTCATCTTGAATGTTTTGCCCTGGTTTGAACTTCTCCCAGGCTGCCCTTGGAAGACCATCTAGTGAAGAGCGCAACAACACACAGTTTCAGCTTGGTATTGCCAAATGGGTCCAATTGCTTTCCTGTTATTTTGGCTGACAAAGCCAGTTGTACCCTGCCACTGTCACAGCTTCCAGCAAGCTGTCTGTTCATCTCTACCTCTAAATGCCATCAGCAGTGACACAGATCCCTGAGAGTCTTGTTAGTGTGTCTTGCTGGCAGCATCTCTACCTTTGATCCCAAATGACAGTCTCAGCCATCTGTACTTGGATCCTGGTACTCCTAACAAGGCAAGAAGTCCACTTTCCTTGCCTAGCAGCTTATGACAATCTTCAACATTACCATCCAACACTGGGGATGTCCTTTCTTTCACTTTTTCCAAGTCAGGTAAGGTTTCTTTGGTGGTAGACACCTGGGTGGAACTGTGTTTAGTGCACTATTTAGCTTGCTTTGATCTGTTCAAGTGCAGCTTGTCTGCTGCCCTGATAACTGTGCAAAGGCTGGAGGCTGCCTTGAATTGTCTTTGGTATTTGCTGTGCTGCTTTTATTATATTTTCTCTTAACACGCTGCATACTCAGGGAAGTGCCTGCTGACTGCTCATGTACCTGAAAACTGGAGTATTTTAGCAGCTTGGATGTGAGGAGGTTGGGGATGTAGTCTGCTTTGGTTGCATGCTTTTATTCTGCTCATGTTTTCACCATATGAATATTTCATCCCAGGTCTGGTCTCACTTGGATTGCAAAGTTACACAATTTTACTGAAGCTGTTGTATCCAATATTGATGGCAGCTCTATTGCTTCTTCTTCCTGTCTGAGGATTATCACGTCCCAGATCTGGGACTCAGCTGTGCAGAGTCCCCTTGTGGCAGCTGTCTCTCAGGCAGCTCTGCAGTGTGTCCTGACACCTCTCCAGGCCCCTCTCACCCATGGGGACATATCCAGTTGTGTCACGTGCTGACAAAGAAGGTACTTTTAGAAGGCCTGAACATCTTGTGTGTAATTTAGAATCTCCTCAGGGGTATTTGGATCCTGCCAAGCTTTAATTTTGCTTTGCTTAATTGCAGGCTTGGTTTGTTTTCTGTGTGATGCTGTGAAATATCTGGGAACTCACCCTGCTTACCATCAGTCCCTATGCCTTCTGCTTTCTTCTGAATTCATATCACTTTAAATCAATACTACCTTTCCCCCCTCTCTTTCTTGAAGCTTTGACAAAATTATTTCTCTTGCAGTCTTACTATTGTTGACCTGAGTGTCATTTGCTGATAAACCCTGCCCTTCACCATTCAGAATAAAGCATTTGCAGCTCATTTTTTTCCACCAGATTTTCCTCCTCTGCTTTGTCCTTCGTCCTCCTCTGCATTTCCTTGTAAATAATTTCTGGTGCTGTTTTCCCATGTGTTTCTGGGCTTTTCCAGACCTGTTTAGTGAATCAGCTCTGTGTCCACACAGAGAATCAGCCTGCTGATTTCACGCAGGCTGGCTTTGGAGAGGGTCTTCTTAATTACATCTGTGCACATTTCCAGCTCTTGTGTGGCAAACACAGCTCCTTAGAGCATTTCTGGGCATTACCCTGGCATCTTGGTGCTGTATCTGCTGCCTGTTAAGTACAGGCTGTTTCCCCTCTGCTGTGAGCCCACAGATCCTCAACAAGGGACTCTCTGAAGCAAGTGACTGAATTTGTCCTGGCTGTGGTTGTGCCCCTGCCTTAGCAGGGGGTCCCAGGGACACGTTTTGGTGATGCTCCCATGGGGGTGCTGGCTGTGTGTGTGCAGCAGAGCAGCTGCAGAGTGTCCCTCTGCACGTAGGCACACGCAGCTGGCAGCTGCTGCTCCTCCTCTCGACGTGACTCCAGGCAGCAGCTTTGGGCAGGAGAGAGCAGGGATGGCTGGGGAGGGGCATGGAGCTCTGCAGAGCAGCAGGACGCTGCTGGGAGCAGGGTTGCACTGCTGGAAAGTGACTGTGGACACAGTGATGGCTGCAGAGCTCCGGAGATATGCAGTCAGGGCTACAAGAGAGCGGGACCTGGAAGCCACTGGTCACTCTTGCAGATGATGGGAGGCTGTGTGTGAGGAGCAGTGTGATGGGACTTGGACTCTGCTGCCACCTTGCTCGGTGTCCGTAGTCTTGTCACTGTGCTCCCCAGACTGAAAGGTCTCTGCCCATTACGTGGGGATTTTGTGGCTTTTTTTGTGGTATATTTTAAGATTGGCAGATTGACAGCTGTACAAAAGATAAATCTTATTCTTTTATCAGTGTTTCCTTCAGCAGGGCTAACCCTAAGCTAACCACTGATCTGGATGCTCTTGGAATCGACTGGGGAGTTTATACATCAGTTCCTTGCTGAAATGCTGTCACATCCAAATTGTGATTTACGATTCTAATGCTCGCTCAACACCTTTCTAATTTCTTAATAAAGATACTTTAGTGAAATATTCCACTTCAAGCCCAGCATTATTCATATGTTCAAGATATAAACAGAGTAACTGGTGAAGCAACAACTTCATTCAGTTTAACAGTTTAACAGACCAGCATGGCTGAGAAAGGAAACCTGGCTCCTGGAGCTATCCCCAGGTGGCAAGTCAGGAAGGCAGAACAGCAGATTAGTAACGGCTCCGCTGATGTCTTCTTACTACACCAGCATTATATTGGCAAGGAAATTGCAGGCTTCCCTCTTTGACATAGTTATGGTGATAAATTAGGTACACAGAAGAACTAATGATGAAATTAAATGGAGTTATGAATATATATAAGATCTCTTTCCCAAGGTCAGCTCTGGGTGACACAGCAAAGGCATTACAATAGCAGGTAAGTGTCAGTCAGTGGTGGGCAGCATGTTTCTGGAACCTAAGTGTAAACCTTTGTCCAGGGAATACAAAGAGAGGAGGAAGAAAGGAGCTTTGAAGTTCATGATCTCTCCCTGTGCTTTCAGAGGAGCCCTGTTTTTAATAGGGAATTTGGCCTCTTGCCATGTGGGTGCTGAATGAAGCCCTGCCCCCCACACAATGTGCTTTGTTAGGAAGCCAAGCAGGACTCGAGGGCTGACCTCTGGATGCTTCAGAGACACATCCTGTGGGGGCATCCAGAGTTCCAGAGCATGGAACTTGGGCTTTTTGGAAGCTACTCAGCATTTCAGGAGGCCATTCAGTCTACTTGGCCCCATCCCAATCTCTCCTGTATAACCCAGGGCAAGTAATTTGGGTCAAAATTTCAACAGTGTCTGGTGATTTTTTTATTCTTTTTTTTTTAAAGCGCCTTCATGTTTGATTGTTTAACTTTGGGCAACTAAACTGGATTCAAGCCAAAGCTGCTAACCTCAGCTCTGCGAGTAGGGCTCTCTATAGTAGTATATCCTAAGTACAGGACTCAAAATTGCCAGTCACTTCTGAAAAGCCTGGTCTTACATCCTCTGTCTCCCAGTTCTCTGTGGTGCACAAAGAGATAACAGTGCTTCCTTTGCCTCCAGGAATGCTGGGGGCATGGACACAGTAAAAGTAGAAGGGCACTCTCAGCCTCAATGGATCAAAAAAATGTCTCAAGTAGATTTTTATATTTTTTCAGATTTGATTCCATTTCCAAAGTCTCTGTAATTACCACCATACAGAAGTCACACAGCTCTGCAGCTTTGCCCCACAAGTGTCTCCTACGTCATTCCAGAGGAGCTGCACACCCTGCAGGGAAACGCTTTGTGAAGTGGTTCTTGAGAGACATCCCTGTGCTTTCTAAGTGATACGAGAAGTTTTATCCACATTTCACCAAATGACCTTGCCCAGAGCTGCAGCTCTGAAGTTAAGTCCCTGCAACTCTGCAAGTTGTGTGTATGCAGCAGATTTTTTTCTGTACCCTTTTTTCCAGTGAGGATGTCCTTTTCTGAGGTGAGAGCATTAAGCTGATCAGTTTTCATTCCACTTTTGTTGGCAGTTTGTAGAATAAATGGAAAGGAGCTGTATTTCTGTTTTAATTAGTGAGTGAGTGAGTGGATCTTGTTTCCACCCCCCAGGAAAGAGAGGGGATAATTCTGCTTCCAGAGGAGTGCCTGGGCTGTCCCAGCTCTGCAGGAACTGGGAACTGCTGCTTCTCAGAAAGGAAATGTGACAAGCCAATGTCCTCTGTGTCCTGACACAGGAAGCAGGGAGGTCCAGCCTTGTGGGAGTCAGGGATGGGGAGAGCTGGCAGTGGGCTGGGACTGAATGTGCCCCTGCCGATGAGCTCTGCTTCTCCAGGCTGAGACTGTGCTGTCCCAGCACTGTGGGCAGGGGCAGCCACCCCAGTGCACATCACAGCTCTGTGCTGGATCAGACACTGACCCTGTTTTCTTCTTCTCGTCCTCCTGAGAAATTTATGGGGAATGATCTAAGATATGGAGATTTTTATTCCCCTTAATTTCCAGCTCTTGGAAAGCACTTCCCAGTGGGAATGCCACTCTCCCTGTCCTGTCTGTCACACAGGTGGCTGTGGTCCCTGGCCCAGGCACAGTGGCAGCAGTGAAAGCAGTGGCAGGGGTGGCAGCAGTGGCAGAGGTGACAGCGGTGACAGTGGTGACAGCAGTGGCAGAGGTGACAGCAGTGGCAGAGGTGACAGCGGTGGCAGAGGTGACAGCAGTGGCAGAGGTGACAGCAGTGACAGAGGTGACAGCAGTGGCAGAGGTGACAGCAGTGACAGAGGTGGCAGCGGTGGCAGAGGTGACAGCGGTGGCAGCAGTGACAGCAGTGGCAGCAGTGGCAGAGGTGACAGCGGTGACAGTGGTGACAGCAGTGGCAGAGGTGACAGCAGTGGCAGAGGTGAC
>VZUI01019027.1:0-27856 GCA_013401135.1 Cettia cetti | reverse complement strand
TATATGTATATGTATATGTATATGTATATGTATATGTATATGTATATGTATATGTATATGTATATGTATATGTATATACATATATATATGTATATACATATATATATGTATATACATATATATATGTATGTATATATATACACACACACACACATCTATTTATACATGTATATCCATATACATATATAGATATACATAGCTCAAGCAAGCAATTCAGTATTTTTAAGGAACGGCATTAAAATATTTAGAAAAGCTATGAAAGATGTAATAAAATTAGCAAAAATCCATGCTGAATGATGAATGAGATAAATTATTTTCTCAATTAAAAATCAATACTATGCAATGCATGACTTTCCTAGTCTAATACAAAATATAACACCTTATGAAAAAAGTCTGATGCAATTCTTGGTGAAATGGAAAAGTATTAAAATTTTATGCTAGGTCTTCTGGTTTGTTTTTTACCTTGAATTTAGTGATGTTTGACCTATCTTTCCACAGAGTAACCTTACAGAGAAAACTCTACACTGCAGTAACAGTCAGTGAATCTAATTACAGCACAGGTGGAAGGTAAAGGGAAGTTACAATTTTATTAACTATAGCTAGATTTAATTTTACAACTGGAAAGAAAATTTAGCTTTCCATTCTCTTGACCTACCTGAGACTACTAGAATATCTTCAGTTCATTTAAATACGTCTTTATATATTTTGTTTTTATTACAAATGCCATCACTGTATGACAGAACTATACACAAACAGAAAACTGGAACAGAAGGGATTATAAAAAGTCAATCTGGTAACCTACATCCCTTCTAAGAGCAGATACTATCTAACTAGAAGGCAGGTACTATCTAACCTTTCTGAAAACACCTTCTTTCCCAAACAGCTTTGCACTTACCTTAGCTTGGTTTTATCTAAACTACAATCTCCTGGCTTGCTTATAGGAATCCCACCTGAGACAGTATCAGCTGCTTTAATAAACTTAATATATGTGAGATCCACCATCATGTTTGAATCTAGAAAAGCCATTATTCTGTAACAAATTCAACCTCATATGGTTTGGCCTGAATTATTCTTGATAAAGCTATTTCAGCTGTTATTCATGTCTCTGTAAAAATGTACAACAGTTGAGGGTTTTTTCCCCAATTATTTATATCACTAAAACTGACCAATGTGTAATTGCAGTTTTTTCTCTTTTAAGACCTTCAGTTCTGTTACCTTCAAAAACACCATCCATGTCCTCCAATTCACAGACAACTAACATTTCCATCACCTATATTACCTTTTAATTTAAAAGAGACATCTTCCCACATAAGATCATTTTTTCAACTCACCTGTGTCATGAATTTTGAAAGAAAAAAAATTGGCTTAGTCAAATAAATCATTTGAGGGCTCTTTGGGTCTTTTACATTATTTGGGAGGTAGACTAAAATCCATTATTTGCATAGCTTGAGTCATGCATCACTGTATTATTTATATACATATGTGTATACAAAATGCAGCAAATAAAAATATTACTATGACTTATAATAGAGACTAGGAAAGAATCATAATTGGTGGCATTTTTCTCAGAAAAGTTTCTGAATTTGTAACTTCCTTTCAGACAATCTCTCTGAAAGGGCTTTTAAAATAATAGTAGCAGTGCAGAGGGATGCATCTATTACGGACCTGATTTCAAGTGTTAAGCATGAATAGAATCATAAGAATCATGTAGGTTAGATACAAAGCCCACAGAAGCTTTAGATAAGAAAGACTTCTGAAAAAAATGCCAAAAAATTATAGGACCATTTTTGCAATATTATTTAGAACAAAGTCTTGACTAATAAAATCAACTTTATTTGGGGAAAAGATTATGATTAAGAAAGCAGGAGGAGAACAAAATGTATTTCTTTCTAGAATATCTGAACTGTGCTACTATTTCTGCGCTGTTTTCTTCATTTAAAAATGCAAATAAAGAAGTCATGCCCATTGACCACAATTTTCCATAGATTAGCTTTCCATTTAGAGATGTGGTCCCTAATGCTGAAAGTAAACTGGGATTCTGATGAAATGCTATAGCTGGATTCCAAACTGAAAGATCTTCTGCAGTTGTTTCAGTGTCCTTTCTGCTTACTCTGGCTTAGCAGGGAATCCAGTATTAGCAACATACAGGAGATCATTTATAGGATTTCTTCCACTCTCAAGAAATCTTTCTCTGTGATATCAAATAGCATTCAAGGTTACAGCTTGTGCTATACAACCCCATGCACCATTTACTTGGAATGAAACAAAATCCTTTTCCTGCAGACTTAGTAATTCACAGGAGAAAATTCAGCTTCTTTCAGGGTATATCAGTGTTATAGTGCTTAGTGATAAAGGCAAAATATATTTCCTTTTCCAGGGAAACAGAAATGAAGAATAAATGTGTGTTAAGCATTGTAAATGTAGACCTGGAGTATGCTGTCAACTCAAGTCACTATCTAGTAAAAGAAGTGGGTCTATTAAAAAAGGACTGGAAAAATGAACTGAATTTAAATCTGATCTTTTTCCTGAGTGTATCTGCATGTGTCTGCTGCAGCCAGCATTGTGGCTATGTTGTAAGCATAATACAGTTAAAACAATCTAAAATATAATTCATGCTTTGGCTGTCCTGGTACCTGCAAGCTGTGACTCAAAAAGCAAGCTCAGTGGATTGTTCCCATATGCTTCCCTTCTCTGCATCAGTACCGTATCTTTCTGGAATTGGGACATTTTTGGGAATCTAAAATCATTAAACTATTCCTTCTCCCCTTCTTTTTCCTTTTTTTCTATTGTTTTATCCTTCTTTTTTGTGGTGATTGGACTTATGCTTTCAGCTAAAATGGATGCTGCCTAAGTCAGTCTAAGAAAAGCATGAAGCTGCAGCAGGAGTGGCATAGCCATGAAACACATTTTAGTAGCTGATAGAAATTTAATCAGCTTAGGGGTATGTCAGTTCTTCAGTTTGCACTTCCAAGTTCGAGTCAACAATGTAATTAAACATAGACTCGAGATGGACTAGCTATCCAAATATGTACTGTTTCTTAGCTGGATTTTACAGCTTATGATAAATTCTGTAATTCTGTAGTGAGGAGGTGCCAGTAAATGTTTTTAATTAACCACATTGTCATTCCAATAATGAGTTTACCATGGTTATAGAAACATGCAGATACCTTAGCCTCAGATCTTGAAACTTGAAATCAGACTGGAGGGAGATTTTTTTGTTGTTTTGGCTTTTGATGTCCTTTATTGTGGCTAGTTCAGAATGCCTTTATTTTAACATCAAATCATTCATGTTAAAAAATCTGAAACTATGGTTCAGATACCAAGGTTAGCTTGTTGTTCATTGGTGTAGGTGAACAAAATATTTGCCCAGTGCCTCTGTCATTCAACTGTTATTAAAACAAGTGTTACTCCAAATTGCAGTTACTGTCTCGATTACAAATGCTTTCATTGATGATGCATGATGCACATGCTCAGTCCTTGAAACCTGAAATTCAAGATCCATCCTCTCAGCACTTAAAAAAATCTTCAGATCTGCCAAGACATGCAGGACCTTTGCTTCTCATAAGTTGATGCCTGACATAGCACTGGATCCTTCAAAGCCAACCTCAAAGGGAAATAACAGAAAAACAAACAGGGTGTTTGCCCAAGGCACCAAAATTTGGGAAATTTGCAGTGTTTTATTCAGCCAGCTACAGGTCTTTCTGCTGTGTTCCAGGAAGCCCCAAGGCTTCACACTTTGAAGTTGCATCACGCTACCATGACATGGGTAGGAATCAGGATGCCTCAGGGTAGCCTTGAAGCAGAGCAAAGGCCCTCGTGGTAAATAAATATAGTGGACACAAACCTATAGCAATTCACTGGTGGGCTGAAGAGAGCAAGGTGATTCTTAATGCTAACAGAAATAATACTTGTCTTTACGATTCAGAATTTACACTTGCCTGCAGAAATGTCTAATTTGAGGCCATCCTGATCCTGACTGCTGTAACATTTCACTTCTCAAGTCCGGACCTTAAATCAATTTACCCTTCAATCTGCTACTGAATGCTGAATTTTTCCATCTCAAGGCACTGAGCGAATTTAAAATCGAGGTTGTGCTAGAAGTTGTTTTGCTCAGTTCACTAAATTCAGTTAATGAAATCCTAGAGGGTTCTTGGCTGAGCTATTCAAAGTGGCCTCCTGCAAGCATCACTCCCCAGACTGCTTGCCTTTTTCTCGAGAGCCAAACCACTCATCCCCAGCAGTTTTACAATGTCTCCTCATATTTGTGTGGCGTTGGACCCAGAAGGCCTCCTCCCTATGGAAAAAGGGTTAATCCAAACTAATTCTCTGCAGAACTTAATTCTTTACACAAAACCTGCTAACATTTCTGACAACACTATAGGATTATATTGGCAGAATATCTGTAGGCTTTGCACCAGTCAGAGAAACCAAAATCATTGACATTAGCTAACTTAGAGGTAGTACTAATAAACAGAACTATTGAAAAGATAGAGTGTTAATGAGTAGTGCTGCTATAGGATTTAATATAGTCTATCAAACCATTGGTTGGTAAGCTTCCTTGCTACAGCACTGATCTACATCTGCTGTTTTCTTTAATTGACAAACACACCGTATAAATTCACAAATTCAGAAGCAGAAAAATTATTTCATAAATACTAGGAAAAAAAGAGAAAAAGGCAAGTAATAAGATTGCAAGAATTCCTTAGTTTAGCTTAAGAAAACAAGTGAGCTAACAGTAAAGAACAAATACTAAAGCAATACTCCTATCATTCAGTGAGGCAAAGCAGTAGCTATAGCAGCTATGCATGGTAGGAAAGACACCAGAGCAAATTTCTCACATGTCAGACGAGCCCCAAGGTACCATCTTATAGCTGACATTCCCTGCCTGCTGATTGAGTCTGTATGGTTCATGGAGCATCTTTGTCTCCATTGTAGCAAGTAGCTTTAGTTCTGACACCCCAATTGGATCAGGGGAGAAGAGCCTTCCCCTGAAGAAACCCTCTGGTAAATTAGAGGCACCAGAAGCTGTGACTAATGGGATGCACTAGATGTAGTATCTTGTGATTTGGGATGCAATTTGAGCAGTTATTGCCATGTCCTGTTTTCCAGGAGAAAGGCAGTCTGTCAGATTTCCCACAAAAAGATTTTGCATAAGGGACAGAGGAGTGCAGGAGATAGGCAGTACTCATATCCCCAGATCTTTAAGGAGCTCATGGCAAGATCAGGGCATATGAAGCTCTCTATACCAGTGTTGTGACTTGTACCTCATGGGTAGAAAAGAGATTTTGCCCAGGTCTAGTCACTGCATCTTGAGGTGACAGTGTCTTGTCATAAGCAAAAAAACATGGAGGTAGGCAAGTCTGGTGCCATCCAGGCTCCAGCCCCAGAGATTGTATGGGAGGAAATACAAACTGCAAAAACTCATGCATAATACAGAGTCAATTCTTGTTACTTTGAGAATAATCCAAAGAATATAGAAAAAGCAACAGAGGAGAAAACTAAATATGTGGGGACAAAATGATGTAAATATAACGTTTCAGAATTTACACTTTTTAATTCAGTGCTACCATTAATATACAGGTGACTGTTTTAAATTATATATGAGGAGGATGGCACGAAGCCATTCTGAAGGTGTCCAACTCATCTAGTATGAAATGGAGGAGAGAAATAAATCGCAGCTGCAGAAAAGGGGAACGAATTATGGCATGAGAGTGGCTTGAAGTAAGGCTGTGACAAAAGTCACAACTTTAATGGAATTGTCTAAATAAGGCTCTCTCAAAATCTTTATCCATGAATCAGAAGAATTGAATTTAAGATTTGAAGCATTTGTATAGACAGCATGACACTACAAAAGGCAAACTCAAACTTCTCAGCAGAACTTCCAAGACAGTTGATACTTTGTGTATGATACCTCATCCCTTAACACCCTATATACACTGGAAAATAAAATAATAAATACAATTAACGCCACTATCTACTGGAAACTAAATGTAGTGCATGCAAGCATACCCAAAAATACGTGCAAAGCTATAGATACGAGGAAAAAAGGCTGAAACAAACCCATTTATTACAACAGCATATTGACTGCATGTGAAAATACATCTGGGACACAATATCTATCTATACACACCAATATACATGTATTCATGTCCTTTTTAGATATCATACAGAGAATTGTCACATTCAAGATGGTTGTTTCTACTTGTAGTCCTTAGAAAAAACCCTGTTCCTGCCACAACATGACTATAAATACAATAAAATTATTACTTGTTTATTTGCACAAGTAGCTAGACAAAAATTAAATTTTTACAAGACTGTGAAAAAACACCAAGATTTTTATGCAACTATACTTGCACATGATAGAGTAATGCAGATATCTATATGTAAATATGTCAGATTTTTGTATGCTGTTAGTACCCATTTTGAATTTTGTTAGATGCAAGCTCTTCTAGGCCAGGATTTTTGCCTTCCCTGTTGTTTGCAAAGAACAATGCATACGGTTTGCATAATGTTAAGTACAAATATCAATTAGTAATTGAGGTTGCTCTTTTAGTAATTTACATCTAGAGATGAAACACAACATGTTTTGGCCAAGAATGTGTACAGATGATGATAACAGAAAATCTACTCCACCAGCTGAAAATAACCAGAGTAGATATCAGAAATCAATGTACAATGATTATAGATTATGAATTTGGGGTGGTAGTGGAGTTGGGTTTTTTTTATTGTTGTTTTGGTTTTGTTTTTTTTTTTTTATTGGTCTAATCTTTTGGGTTTCAGTTTTGGGTTTTAAGAAAAACAGTGTTATGGTCAACTACACTCCAAAAAGTCACAAAACAAAACTAGAAACCACACTTGGTAGAAAATATTATTCAAATACAAAACTCAAAACAAAGGTTTAAAATCAAAATCATGTAAAAAGAATCTTCTCAATTTACATTAAAAAATAGTAATTGTGGCATTTTTGTATTGCTATCTGCAAGGAACAGAATAGCTACCAAGTGCTAATGCTCATAAAGCATGCTAGAAAAGAAACCCTAGGTACTAGAGGTTTCATCCCAAATCTGCAGAAATGAATAAAATATTCTCTGTACACACCAAAGAACATCCCTATGCATGACAACAACTTCATTTGCATCACTAAATGTAGTGACGGAAAAGCCTATTTACATCCCTAAGCATAGTAAAAAACAACTACTTGGATAAACTCAAGGTATATGCAGCAGTAGTATGTGGTAACTCAGCAACGGAATTACCATTTGCTGAGAGTTCCCCCACGGTTTTTACTTGCAGGCATTTGGCCCCTAATATCTATTATAATGCAGTATTAGTCACAAAAGGAAAACAAGAACAAAAACATCAACAGGAAAAATATCTTCATCTGTTGGGAAACCCACTTTATTTTCTTCTTTCAAACCTATTCTAGATTTAAGTGCCATCATGGTATTAAGGGGATTTATTAGCTACTATAGAAATGAAGGGGATTTATTAGCTACTATAGAAATGAAAGCAATTTATTCCACATATTTGTTATGATTGTACGTTAAATAAAACTGGCCCCTAAGACTGCAAAAGAGGTAGCTATGTTCCTACATGAAGGAGTTTTTTATTCAAAGACAAATTTGCATTTTTTCCTCTGAAGCTGAGATCTCTCACTGAGTATTTACTGTATTAATGTCAATATGAAAGGAACAAAACCAGATAGGAAACTTGGATTTCTCATGAATTAATAAATATGATATCACAGAATACTCTGAGTTGGAGGAGACCCAGAAGCCTCATTAAGTCCAGATCTTAAGTGAATGGCCCATACAGGGATGGAACCCATGACCTTGGCGTTAGCAGTATCTTGCTCTAAAAGGTTTCTAAGAACAATACAACAATTTTCAGTGTCATGGGCTTGAAAACCTATACCTTTTAAAAAAATTTATTTCTATTTTCTCTGTGTCACCTTAGAAAAGCAACATAACACTCAGAGCTTCCAGGTACATTTTTTCCCCCTCTAGCTAGGATTAAAGATCTTTGTAAGAAGACTACCAAAAATTTATATGTACACACGCACACATATATATGTATGTATAATCTTTAATTGAATTCATCTAATGGGCTGTTGTGAGGTAACCCTCATGGTTCAACCTATGCTTTTTGGCCCCCTTTTCTTCTTACAGCAATACTGTATTATTTATTAATGATTCTTGCACGACAAAGCAATCTATTGAATCAATGATATTTTCCATTTACTCCCTAGAATCAAGCTTTAAAAAAGACAGATCTAATACACAAAGACAACCTTCATAACATAGAAAGATACAATCTCTAAATGCAGGGGAGAAATATATATATTTCATAGTAAAAACGAAGTTTAAACTACATGCTAAAAAACTGATGAAAAACTGAGAAATTAAAAGAAGATTCTGAAGGACATATCTAAAAATACAAATTTCAGACTGCAATGACCAGAAAGTTTGCCAGAAAATACACTTGTAAAATCTATGTGAATAATTTGTCTGTATTAGATGGGTTAGGAAGCCACAGATTGGGATGAGAGTGGAAAAAAGTATCAGAAATATTTCATACACAAGACATACTTAGATAAATACAGAAGTTTTGTTTTACTCTCAGAGTACTTCAGTAAACAAAATAAAACTAGTATCTTTTTAGAACTGAAACTACACCACTGTTTTCCTAATAGAGTCCAATGGTCTCCTGACATTTTGGCCTAACACCAAGTACCATCATCTAACAATACAATTTGCATAGCCTCTAGCCCAACCTTCTTAAAAGAACATCTTTTGTAATTAAATAATTTAAAAAAGCAATACTTATCTAGATTCAATAGAAGATTTTGTCATTACTACAGAATCCTTGTCAAAGCTGGTGAAACATTAACAGTGTAGGGATGCAAACCCCAGGCACTGCCAATCACAGGTTGCTTCTTTCATCTAAAAAGCAGCAATAAAATTCCTGTGACCTCTCATAACAATAGCCAAATTTTTAAAATGCTGAACATGATTATCTTGGAGGAATGTTTGGTTCAAAAGAAAAAGGAAATCTGAGACAAGACTTTGCAAGGACTTTTAAAATAACAGAACCAGTCGGTGTTTAATAGCATACACACATAAAAGACAAAATCTGCATGCTGCTCATATTATGCATATACGAGTTCTGTTCATTCTCTAGTACCCAAATGCATCTTACAAATTCTTATCCCTTTTAAATGTCCATAAAAGGAAGGATCATTCACAAGCTGGCTTACTCAGCGGGTTAACAGGAAGAAAAAAACAACACCTCTCAGAACCGGTGCTTGCCATTTGATATGAGCAATCCTACAAACCTCATGGTGCTCCTGATGTGTCTTTGGCAGGGATCAGCACGACTGTGACACCTCAGAACCAGGGCTTGATTGTACCTCTAGCACTGCCTCCTCCCTTCCCACACTTCTCCCATGCCTGCTCAGTTTATATTTTAAGCTGTTCTGTCTTCACATACTTGCAAGTCAGACAGCAGAAATGATTCCAGGAAAGAGGTAACAGACTTATCACATTTGCTAAGGATGACTTCCTCCTGGCACACAACACATCTGAGCTGCCCACAGTTTTCCCAACATATTGTGGAGGTGAGAGGGAAAAAACAACAACAACAAAACAACCCAAAAGACAAAACAAAACCCAAAACAAAAACACCAAAGCAACCACTCCCCCAAACCTCAACAAACACAAACCAAGAAACAGTCCTGTAGAAGCCAACTTTATTTGTGCTCATTCTTATCATGATTCGTTTAAAGATCTTTCATCAAAATATAATTACATTTTTAAAAGAGAAAATGTTAAAAAGACAAAGATGGAAAAGACCAACTTAAATTTGTAAACTGGATTAAATTTGTCAAATCAACAAGTAGGAACAAAGATTGTGAAACACCCGACGAAACAAAACTAGAGAGAAACAGATTGCCTAAACCAGGCATTATTCAAAAATCTGAAATAATCTTTCTGTGGTTACTAAAAATAACCCTTCACAACAGAAGTATTATTGTGAAGTCAACAGAAGAAATAAAAAGCAAATACCATGCCTTAATGAAGAACCAAACAAAAGAGAGAACCAATTTTATCAAGCTCTAAATTTCAGATAAAGTTAAGATTTTCAATGCCTTTACAGACATTACAGAAGGCAGTTTTAGAGACATACAAGAAAGAATTTTATGGATTAAATACTAAAAAATAATGCTGATTTCCTTGATTGCTCCTGAACTACTAATAATCAATTTTCATTAGCAGTTCTGCATTCCTTTATGTGCTTCTTCCTTGAACTGCATATGGCAGTTTTTTCACAAAATTATTTCCTGTAAGTTTTCTGCTACTGTTTTAACCTTCAGTCACACATGCTGCCATATCATGTCATTCCTTTTTGATAATGAACAAGTTTCTATTTAATTAAAGAGATTGAAGGCATTATAAAAAAAATACTGCAAAGAAACAATATTCTTTATTTTTTTTTTACATTTCTTTATATTACATAAAAAAGATACAATATGGTGTATTTGTGAATTTTAATATGAAATACTGGATAAATGAAAACAAACTAGCTTTCAAACAACTAATTAGCAAATGGCCTCCTACTGAATAATAATGACTTTATAGTAAGAGAATTTTATAGCTTTGTTATAGTTCAATTTTAAACATTTAAAAGGGAAGTTATACATTTTGAAAGATTTGGCATCAGCTAAATAAATTTTGTATTGGACAAGCCCATGTGATAAGATGAAGAGAGACATGTCCATAGTTCTTTCCAGGGGAAAAAGTTTGGTTCAGAGTGTCCGTCTTTAAGAAACAAACATGATAAATCTTGATCATACTCAAAGTAGTAAATTAGGCTTTCAAGTAGTTGCACAGAATTTGATAGTATATATAATCTAGTAAAAAAAATAATTAGAAGTCTACTTTACACCTAAAAACGGTTGAAGTATAGATAATTTTAAAATAATATAAACACAGTTACATTTCATAGTTGCTTCCACAAGGAAAAATACCTGTAAAATCTCAAACTGGGCAGAGTTTGACTCCAGACATTAGGGATTATCTCTACCTAGGATTTTTCAGTGCTTCCTTGGCCCTTAATTCCACATTTGTCATATTTTAGCCTGACTTTTTTTCCCCCTCTATATTATGAGGCCTTTCTTTACAAGGTACAGTTGTGCTGTATCAACTGTTTAATTCAACCTTTTTCCTGTCTAAAGCTAAAGACTCCAATACATAATTCTGACACTTGGGACCCTACCCTTTCCCATTATAAAATGTCTCTTTTTTGGTTAATAACTATGAAATATTAAAAAACATAGGATAAACTTAATGGTGCTTTGCACAAGATAAATGACAGAGTATCAGATGACCTTTTTTAGTGGCAAAATATTGCTCTAGATGAAAATTAAGAAAGAAGGGTAAAATAATAATTTCGCATAAGAAATTGCTAGGAAATAACTTCTCTCTGAAAAAAATCCCAACTTTTCTCTCTGAAAAAGTAAGGTTTGGCAAAAAATATACTACATTTGTATTATTCTGCATAACCATCAACTGTGATATGCATTTTGTGTTAGTGCTATTTCTGCAATCTCTACAAAAAACATGTTTTTCCAGAAAAAATATTAGTAGAAATTACAGTGGAGCATCCCTTGAGATAGGAGAAAATACCTTCTTTAAAAGTAATCTTAGGAATGAGGATTAAAAAGATAACTTAAAGCTTCATTTCTTTTATCTTATCACATCTGGGCTCCCTCATAGGAAACGAAGCGATAACCACTGTTGGAACGAAAAACACACTGCGCCCTTCTTCCAGGCTGCACCCTTTTAGATCAGTTGATGGAGATCCAGAAAGGAGGAAACACATTTTCTTTTTAACTAACACTGATTTCCTCAGTAAAATGTTTGTAAGTCTACAGGATTAGAATGTATAAATTTGTATAGAATCCTACAGGGAAGGGCCCCGAGCATTGGTAAGATGTATGCATAGAACATAGAAGAGATCAGAAGGTGAGGCTGAAACTGAAGACCAAAAACGTTTTTTGACTGCTGCTCAAAGAACACGTGAAAAATTACATGATGCGTGTCAGTAATGGGTTGTGACCCAGACATGTGTGATTCTAGCTGTATGTCAGAGAAGGTGGTCCTGGGATACCTGTAAAACACACTGTGCAGAGTAAAGTTCACTTTAATGAATTTTCTTCAACGTTTGGCAAATGTTTCTAAAGAACGAGTTGATAATATTTTTACATATCTCGTTTCAGAACAGCCAGATTACATTGTGGAATAGTTATCCACCAAAACATATTCTCCATTGTCTTTTCTATCAACAATTCTGTCACTGTCATACACCTGGGAGTGCATTGGGGGTTGTGCCCTATTAGCCTCTTCACACTGAACAGCAGATCAGTAGAATGTAATTATCTGTAAAGTGTTTATCAATATGAGCTAGGATTCCACACACTAATATTTTATGCAATCGGCTCAATTTTTATGGTAATTATATCTACACTTCCTACTCTGGGAACTATTCTAAACATGAATAAACACCATTTCTGATATCTTTCCAAAAAGATACTGTACTGCTTTTCATACTCTTTGAAATTTATATTAATCACAATGAAAGAAAACCTAAGTTTTGTATAATGTCTCGCACAATAATCTAGTTAGCATTTCAGTACAGAACCAGAAATAACGTAAAGACAAAATGTAACAGCATGGAGTCATAAATCCCAAAAAATACAATTTGGTAAGTTTTAACTAACTCCAATTTTTATTTTTTTTTCCCCAAAGAAAAATTACAGATAAGTAAGTCTTGATTGCACCTGGGGAAAAACATCTAGGAAGAACAAATTCACTTAAAGCTGTAGATACATATTGTTGAACCCCTGTGGACAAGTTAAACATGAACCAGCAATGTGCCCTTGCCTAAAAGAAGGTAAATGAGATCCTGGGCTGCATGAGACGAGGTACTGCCTAGAGGTCAAGGGAAGTTAGCATTTCCCTCTACTCATACCACTCCTCAGATGCTGGGTCCAGTTCTAGGCTCCAGATCACCAGAAAGATGTGGAGCTACTGGCATAGTCCAGCAAAGGGCCATTGAGATTATTAAGGGACTTTCATAGACTTCCGAAGACAATTTAGGAAAGCTGAGAGAGTTGGTGCTTCAGCCTAAAAAAAGAAGCTCAGTGATACCACATCAGTGTTCATAAATACCTGCAGAGATGTCATAAAGAGAATGGAGCCAAGCTCTTTTTAGTGGTGCTCAGTGACAGGACCAGAGGCAATAGGGACAAACTGAAATACAGGAGAGCCCCTCTGAATGTAGGGGAAGATTTTATCATCCTGAGTACTGGAACACTGAGTAGCTCTCAGCAATCAGGGTGTGGAGTCTCCATCACTCCACAGTGTGGAGATATTCAAAGGCCATCTGGACACGGTCCTGAGCAACCTGCCCTAAATGGCCCTGCCTGAGCAGAGGTGTAGAGACAGATGACCTACAGTGGCCCCTGCCAACCTCAACCATTTTGTGATTCTGTAAGACTATCTTTACAAATGAAAACAATGAGTTTGTTCATCTGAGAACTGAAAAGATCGTTAACTTAATTATTAGTGGGTTGTGAAACCTGTCAAGATGAACCTTATTTACCAAGGAAGTTAGGATTTAATTAATTATCAGCAGAGACCGACAAATATTTTAGGGGAGGAAATTCTTTAATATATACTCTAAAGAAAAAATATGGTTTATCTTTATTAATAATATCTGTTTTTCCCTTCATGCACCTACTGTTCCAACACATCACAAGAAGAATCTGTATAACTTAGTAAGCTAGTTGGCATAATAATGAATTCATACTAGCTAGGTATTTGACAAGTTTGCAGTTGTCATTAAACAGAAGTAACAAAAAGCAACTAGGAATAGTAACATAAAACAAGCAGTAAAAATACACCACAGCTTGTTTAGATCTCATGCAATGACTTGTTTAGATCTTATACAGATGACTGAATATTGTTTTCCTAAATACTTTACTAACAAGCTTCTCTAAGTAGTAGAAGGGTTCTGATTCTGAAAAAAATTGATTTCTTAAGTCAAAGCATAGCAATAATCCTTCTCAAATGTAAGTAATCAAATTAGGAATATATGCATATACACATGCATTAGGCACATGAACAGAGATAACATTGGCAGTAACTGGTAACATCCTTTTTATGTTCAAACTCATGCCTGTCTTTTCCACTATGAACTACAAAAATCAGTCAACTTAGATTATACCTTTCACTTCTATTTGCACCTGCTAATACTGCTATTCCTTCCATACATGCACATGACACTTGAAGAATGGTCAGTGGAAATAACAAGTGCTTTATTTTAGGCTAAAATGTATGTATTTACTCTAAAGTACCTATTTGAAACCCTGCCTCAAATTATTAATTCTATCATTTAAGTATTACACACAATTACATTTTATGTACACAAAACCCCTTGCAGTCACTTTATAATAAGAGAGAAATTTTAAATATAATTTTAATATTTTTCCTTTTATCATTGGAAGTAGAGTCTGTGTGTATACATAGCATTTATAATTTAATAAGAAACTAATTTTTTTTGTAAACTTTCAAAATTAACTCTTTTGCACCTGGGGCTGCTGTTTAAAAAAAAAACCAATCAAACAAAACAACCCCCAAAAATATCGAAAAAAAAAAAAAAAAAAAAAAAAAAAAAAAAAAAAAAGGCAACAAGCCAGAATTATGCTTGTCTGACCATGAGGATTTTCCAATCTTGTACTGCTTGAACTTTGAAATACACATATTTTTCTTAAAAAGGATAACCGACAACCACCACCACGACTCCAAATAAAAAAAAAAAAAGCCACTTTTTGCAGAGATATAATAGACAAACAGATTGAGAAACAAATGAAGAATATGCAATAGAGCAAGAAAACATAACCAAATTAAATTTTTCTGTCTGGAAAATGACATCTTTTCTCTAAATATCAAGCACTATACCAAGAATCTTAAATTATATCAAAGGCAAAAATATCAAAGACAAACACACACAGTGCTTATTTTTCTGTCTTCTTTTAGGCATATGATTATTTACCACCCAACAGGTAATTATCCACTTTTCCTTTATTCTAAGCATCTATTCACTCCTCTCGAGTATGTGATTTGCATAAAGATGATCTCCTGGGAGTTTTGGCTCTATCTTAAAAATCACGATCAATTTCTGTGTAATCCAGCTGGATATGAAGTGAGATATGGCACATAGACGAATGGAAATGTAAGAAGCACCAAAGCGTGAAAGAAAGTCACCTTGAAGGGATGATACTGCAGCATATTTTGCCTAAGGTTCCATAGCTACATTACACATGCATGTTCAAAATATAAACTGCCTAAGCATAAACTATATGAACAACCACCTAACAGAGCAGCTAAACATTACCAGAATGTACATCCTAGCAAGGTTAATGTGTATGCCTTACTGATAATTTGGGGCTTATTCTCTCTAATTAAGTTGACAAATAAACTCCTGCAGATCGCAAAGATAAATCTGGATAACAACTGGTTTTTTTCAGCAAAGGGCATCTGTATCTAATTTGCCATACAAAGGCTGCAACATGCTATCTTCCTGAACCAAGAAGAAAAAGTACAAGATTATCACTTTTCATTAATAATTTTAAGCCTCACGATGATGTTGTTATAGAATGCAAATTTCTCCAATTTTGGTTTTAAATGTTATCTCAGAACTTCACTTAGTCTCTTCTGCCCCCTTCTGACCCAAAGTTTGGTAGGTCAGCCCCTTCTGCTAATAATACTAGCTGATTTGTTTAAAATATATTTCTCAGAAAAAATTCAGTACAGAATTCCCCAAATAAAGCACCCAAGTACAGATTTTGAATTCATTTAAAAGTGTAAAAGCTCCAAGCAACTGAGTTCTACAAACTCCCAGCTGAAAAATGCCTTTCCATACTTATAAACAATACATTTCAGAACCTTATTCATATCTCAGGGAACTAATACCAAATACTTTAAAGAATCCATTCCTCCAACAGAGAGGAAAAAGAGGTTGAAATCATCTTGATATAAGTCTTGTTACAGAGACAGTAATGCATACCTAATGATGAAAAAGTTATATGTTTGAAAAGGAAATGACAAACCCCTCAATGTCTAAAGAAAAACCTAAATCAAATTATTAGCCATGGTACAATTTGTCTTAATACAAATTCAATGGCTTGGAAAGATTTTAGTCTTCATTATAAGGGCACAATGATGACATTGAAAATACAGACAGATACAACTGCATTAAACAAAAAATGCAAAGCTGAATATTTCAAGTTTTTTTCATGTGTTATCCTTCAGCATGTGAATGTTTAATGGGAAACATATTACAGATACCACAGGGTTATTTAATTGTTTCTTAAATAATATAACTGTAAAATGGTATGTAAAATTGAGCCAAAAAATCTTACTGTTTAGCAAAATGAATTATTTGTTCTCAACAGAATCTAGAAGTAATAAAAAAACTTACAAATAGTAAAAAAACTTACTTAGATCAATATAATTCTAATAATTCTGAGACCTAACTTAGAAATAGGGATTTATTTTTTAAAAAATATACTGATTCTAAATCTCAACAAAATAGGTAATGTATAAGACTTTTTGTCTTGTGTATTTGTGTCTTGTCTTTGTATTTGTGTGAATAAGTGTTTCTTTTACAAGTGCATAAAATACTAGAAAAAGTATTTACACATATTTAGCCAAGAACTGATGGCAATGTACATACTTTCCATCACTAGACAGATCACCACACATTAAATTATAGCTTTATTAATTTTTTTTCCAGGTGAAGATAAATATGTATACCACTATACATATGTCATACAGCAATATGACTTATTTTAGAATTTAAAAGTATAAGAGGTTTAGTGGTAGCTATTGTCTTACTATACTATAAAGAAGGAGGAAGTAGTCTATTGCCTGAGACTAGTGCCATATGTCCACAGTTTTTCCATTTGTAATTTTATTCCAGACAAATGTGGACTTCCCAGGTAAGGTATACTTAGGCTTAAAAAAACAAACAAACAAACAAACAAAAAAACCCTCCCCAAAAAATCTCAAAATTTCAAACTTGAGTGCTGCAAAGTTAGCTTTTCAACACAGCCCTGTACCTAAACACACAGACCTTTTGTTCTCTCCTTCCTTCACAGAAGGCTCAGCTCTCTGAGACAACGTATGTGAAACGTATTCAAGAACATTACACTAAGAATGCCACAAAACCAAAAACTGAGCATGTTGGAACTACAGCTTTCTTCAGCATTGAACATCAACTCAAATGAGAAATAATACACTGCTAGCAATTTAGCCAGGCGTATTAACAGAATAAAGGAACAGAATTTGAAAGATTACTGTTGAATGAGATAAAATATGAAATTTAAAAGCCCTTTAAATAACGAGTTTCTTGCTGTTAAAATTTGCTACAGCTAGAGAGCAAAACAATTACTTTGTGACAGATTGTGGGGAAAATAGTGACTTTATTTAAAGGGTAGACAAATTTAATACAGTTATTTCTTTCTTTATTTCCTCCTTTGTACTGTCACGCTTTCTGTGTGAGTGGCTGTTAGGGACTTCTATGGACAATAACAATACTATAACAAAGGACTACAAAACACGGTGTTTCAGTAAGTGAACTACCAGTGGACATGCACAATGCTTCTGCTTCTTTCATAAAATTCCTGTTAAGAGTTGGTCACAAAATAACATTTTGCTTTTTGAAAAGAAATAAAAATCACCAAAGATTCCACTCCTCTTGTAAGCTGCTGTTTTAGGGCACATAAGCCTCTTTCCTTTAACTCTGCAACAGCAGCTAGAGGATTGTATATTCTCAGAAACATCGCTCAACATTTTATAAAATCTTTGCCTATTGAAAAAATTTAGGTAAAGACAGTGCAATGGATTAAATAATATTGAGGGGTCAATAAACCATCTTATTTCTTGGAACTAAATTTATTATTTGCCCAAATATCTTGCAACAATAGTCTCTGTAAGTTTTCTTTTCTGCTGAAACTAAAGACATTTCTAGCATGTTTGCTGCACAACAAAAGTCTTCAGTGTTTTTGGAGTAGTAATATTTTTTTTTTGTGCACTTTTGTTTTTTTAATTCAGCTGGAAGACTCAGACAGGGTTCCTGCGAGCATGAGTTATGTTCCACTCTTATAGGTGTTATTCTCAAAAAGAACATGAAGGTGTGCTACAGCTGTCACTCCTAAACACAATCTAAAAAGCATTTTTACGGAAAGAATGAGGAGTTCTAAAGGATGAAAGCAGAAGAACAACGGTAGCTATGCAAACAGCACAGATGGAACAGTGTTACAGTGAAGAGCCAAAATGGACTGGGAAGTAGTGTTCAGCCCTGTAGCTTGAGAGGGTTTCACCAGGCCCTGGAACCTGAGTTTGCACTAACCCTAACGAGTTACCCCTTCATGTCCCTTTCTTGTGACTGAAAACTCTCAGCTGCACACAAATACCCATGCACTAGAGAATGGAGAACTACTCAGCAACAAAACTATGCATAAACTCCTCCCAAACTTTAGGGCCTACCTTTTTTGCATTTACTCCCTGGAAATACACCCGCAGTAAAAAAACTAGAAATGCTTGAAGTCATGATACTTCATTGCTGTATTGAACATCCAAAACAGTATGTGATCTTGCACATGCACAAAGTATGAATGGCAGACATGACAGATTGATACTTAGAAACAAAGATTTGTATAAATATAAAGACTTCTTTACTTCAGGAGAGCAACATCAGTACAAAAAGAACAGACAGGAATCGTAAGCAAAATAAGATGTGTAAGGTTTGAGGTGATTTCAGAAGTTATGCCTTGGTTTCCAGAATGATTTTAAGTATTTTGAAACTGTATGAATTCTGGAAAACTGGTCCTACATTATGGTAAGCTCATAGCTGAAACTGCTTTGGAAGAACAAGACCAAATTTATTAGATGCAATAAAGGAAACTCTGCTTTCTTAGAATTCTGCAAATATCAGTAACATTTCATCAAATTGTAGTTTACTAAAAAAAAAAAAAAAGAGTGGAATGTTCATTAGCATTTTTAAAAAAAGCAACTTCTAAACATATTGATTTAGAAAATTTTCTAGTTCTATCTTTTTATATTTTAGTTGCTAAAAAAATCATAATTCACATGCAGTTAAAGTGGAAGTTCTGGTTTTATCATAGACATTTTTCAGTTAATTTTGATCAACTGTGAGATAACACTTTCTAGAAGCTCCCCTAATAAATTCAAATTCTGATATACTGTGTTTGGCTAAATGTGATAACTGCTTTTGGAGGTGATGAAGGTTTTGGCAGTTTTTTGTTTCTTTATTCTGAAAACAAATGATACATTTAAGGACCAAACCACAGACACAAAAACTTAATCATATCTATGGGGAAGATTCAGGGATCTGAAGGACATGAGAGAATTTTTTTAATCCAAACTACTACTTATACACTTTTCTTTGCATTATAATTTTATAAAAACTGAAAAAAAAAATTAGAAAGCAATTTGAAATACAGCTGCAAGATTTACATCCAGAGCACTTAGCAGATAGTGTCTCTAAGGGAAAACTGCCACTGCAGTGGGGTAATGTCCAATCTCCAAAAACCTAGCCACACTACTGAAGAATTTTTCAGACACTAATATCTGCAAGACACATTGGACCTAATACTCTTTCCTGAGCCTTTATGGTCAAGAGGATGCAGCCATAAAACAGGTCATGCCTTCAGTGAACAGCTTTAATAAAATTCTATTAAAGTCTATTGCGTCATAAAATAACATTAAATACAAATATCAGTTCAAAATCAGAAAAATAAAGTTGTTAGTAGTTAGCACCTTCCTTTACCTCCATTGAAATGCATCAGATCAAAAGAAAGCATGTACTTTTGCAGTTTGTTTCTATTCTTTGAGACTACAGGCAAAAGTTTTACTCAGACCTTTAAAGAACATTGAGCTACAGATATTTCACATGAACTATACTTTAAATAAATAAGGATTCCACTTCATATGTATTACTCTGTAGTTTGAATGGGCCATATATTTCACACTTCTTGTTTTGTTTTTAACTCTCCATCTGGAAGTGGCTTTACCTGTGAGTTCTAAAAGCTCCTACTTTTTGTGGTTAAACCAATTTTCTTTTCCACCTTTTACTAATGTTTCTTACACTATGTAGAACTGTATATACACTTTTCCTGTATATAGTATTACACTAAGTACTAGGCTATTCTACAGAATTCTCTCTAAAATTTAATGAGCAATACAAGTAACTCAGATGGGGAGGATGACTAAATGTCTCCTTGTTGCCCAGTAAGACTGAGTATAACGCTTAATAAAACAAAACCCATTATAAATATCAGTACTAGAACCTTTAGCACCCTACTCAGACAGGTGGTTTACCATGACTTCCCATATGGTCAATAGATAAAATATACACTTTCTCCAAAGAAAGATGCATGGAGCTGTTCCCAAAATATTCTTTGTAGCAGTTTTACTCTGTCCACAAGTGCAATCCCTTGAAGTAATTAGACACTCTGAATATTCTGACACTTCTGTTGTTTAGTATGTGTAGCTCTTGGATCAAATTAGAAGGAGAAGGATATCTGTTTCATAACCAAGAGCTATAGTTTTTATGAGACACATACCTAACAACTACCATCTTTCCTCAAACATCCCAAAAGCAAGCTCTGAAAGGGGCATTTAAAAAACAATAGAGCAGCTGAAGATATTTACAGAAAACTGCTTCCAAGTATCCTTGTTAAGTGAGAAAATGCCTTAAGGAAGACATAGGAAAACAACAAGTAGACCATGGAACAATCAGATGTGTGCACTGGCACCATGATGTGAATAATGATGAAGGGGAGATTAGCTCCAAGTGGAGCCAGCTGATGAGCCAGAGATGTAAAGTGAGAAACAGCTGGCTAGAAGAACAAAGCATTGCAGAGGGCTATATGCAGGGCAAAAGTCACACCTGCCATACCCATCCAAAATGGAAATGGCAGTGTTTGGGAGGATGGATTATCACGAGTGATTTAACTACATTGCTAGAAAGAACACTATTCACAAAGTCTTTGGGAGTAGGATACATTTTAGATGGAGGAACTCAGAGTAATCATAATTATTTGGCACAGGAACGGGCTGGATAGTAATATTGTAAGTAGTAACTGAGGAGAAATTATGCAAACAACCTGCAAGGTATGCCTGCCAATTTCTCAACATTAGTCACCGATAAATACTGAGTAATAATTATATACTGATTGAAATCTTTTATTGGTCATCTCAAATTCAATTTCAATTTGATTTGTTAGGTAACAAAATTTAACTATACTTTTTAAAAGGTTTTTGAAGTTATTGGACAATTCAGTTCATAGTGGGCAATTCAAAAGGATTTTTACAAGTATCAAAACACTGACTGAAGTAGTTGAGAATGCTTGTATTAGAAGGAAGACGCTAAATTCAGTAGCTGGAAGCTGAAGCTAAAATGGGGGACTAAAAGTAGGATACATTATATACTCTATAGTGAAACTTTCTATCTTCCTAACCCTTCTCATTGCCTGTCTTGAATTGCCTGGAAGTAACTTTAGATCTGTACCAGGTAACTTTCCAAACTATCTTCTCTAACAGAAGTCCTAATCTTATCAAAGCAGCACTTAGTGTAATTTACTGGTCTTTATTAAACACTATAGCACAAGGGTGGTTCTTGCTTTCTGTGACTTTGTTGTTAGTTTGAGGTTTTTGTTTGCTTTTGAAATAAATTCACTCTCTTAATACTCATCATTAAGCATGTACTACAACCAGTTTTGGAGTCTCCAGTATAAGACAGACATAATGAAGGAAGTCCAACCAAAAGCTACCAAGACAGTGGGAGAAGCTGAGAGAAGCAGAGTTGTTAAAACTTACAGAAAATCCAAGGGGAAAGCCTGGTGATTTTTATAACTATGTAGTGAAGATTAAGTGAAATGCCTCTCAAATGCATAGCAGAAGTGTGAGAGGCAATGGACACGTTAGAACATGGGAAATTTTAACTCAGTAAAGCAAAGAGCTTATTCACAGGGAGGGCAGTAACACATGGAACAGGAGCTAAAAGACATTCATCCTTGGAGACATTCAAAACTCCATCTGTGCAAAACCTTGAACAATTGACCCAGTTGGCCCCACTATGACCATGACGTTACACTGTACGGTGCCCCTGTGAGTCGACACAGGCAGGCAGCCAGAACAACCACAAACCACTGCTGAAATGCAAACAGTAAATATCAATACCTGACTACCCAGAGGATCCTGGGGCAACACCCAAGTGGAGACACACAAGCAGGAGCAGAGCCCTGTCAGGCTCAGTCCATTCCAGCACACGGCAGGGCTGCTGTCTGCACCCATTTATTGAGGGTCCACACACACGTGGTTTATCTCCATGCTGTGATCCCCCTGTGCTTTTTATGAACTCTGAGCTTTGGTCTCTCTCCCAAAAGAGGGAGCTCAAGCACATCTGTGAGGGTGCCTCCAAGTCTCTGCAAGCACCTGTGTTATCTCTAGGCAGAGATTCCACTTCTCAAAACACAGATAAACAATGGTAGGAATAATATATGGGGTTTCCTTCACTTTTATTCTCCAGGTCTCAGCATCCCCAGCTGCAAGGTCACTTAAGACAATCTGTCATCCTCCTGCTTTTAATCCTTTCTTCTGAACAACAACCATAGGTCCCTTTCAGCCTATATAATTTTTATGATTATGTGGTTCTAGATGGACTCACTGAAAATGCTGCCATGCAAATAACCAGGTTTACTGAAAATATTGCTGTCCAGTGGAAGATTTCAAGTTGTAAGACTTTATACAAGAATATTTTAAAGAAAGCAGTAATAAGAACCTTAAAATATGTTAAAATTCTAAATATGAATAGCTCAGTGAATGTTTTGCTTTTGTTTATGTTCTATTTTTTGAAGGTTGAGATGTCTTCTTTAGTTTTTTTTCAAAACCTTAAGAAATATTAAGCACAAAGCTGATAGCATTGGTAAAGCATGACAAAAAAATACACATTTCCTGTCTTTCTAGGTAAAGATTCATATATAAACCATCAAAGTAAACTGGGGAAATATTTTCAATGAAATCCTTGGTAATGCAAAGCCCTCTCAATATATGTTAAGTAGTTAAGTATTTGAGTTACTTTTATTTTCATTAACTCTTCTCTTTAATTTATGTAGCAGCAAAGATAAGGAAACTTGTATTTACCAGATGAACTAGTCTGACTTTAGAAGCTGATTCAAATTGAGTTTAAAGCTTTTTATATCTTCGTTTACTACTCATACATCAAGGCAAGAGTTCAGCAAGCAATCAACATATAAAATATAAAGAGAAAGTACTAGAAGTAAATCATTCAAAGACTACTTAAGACAGCAAAAGCACCTTAGGAAGAAACTGGGAGTACCTCTGAAAATCTCAAAAATTACTTCTTAAAAGCTAGAAAATTACCATATGATAAGGTCAAGAGTGCTAAAGTAGTTAACACGTGTTTCATGAGAAGTGGTTAATGTGCAGCTGGGTTTTAAACAATTCTTTTAAAGTAAAAGATATGGCGTAAGAATTGCTGTATTTAGTTCCCTTCAAAATATGACACAGTAATTGATATAATAGTTGAAAGCTGATACACAGTCATTCAAGTACTTACTAGAATTAATCTCTGAATAAAAAAAAAAAAAGCTTGCACATAATTTTTTTGCTGAAGTACTATAAATTAGCAATCTTCTTTAAAAGTGTGCATTATTTTATTTTAATTGTAGATGTCTAATACTTCTTTATCTTCACTTAATACCTTGGTCACTTTCACATATCTTCAAAAAAAGTTTCAATTTCTACACAGACATTTGTCTGAGACTTTCCAATGGTTTGCAACATGCACGTTTTCACAAAAAACACAGAAGATTTCTTTGCAAAACAAGTGGCATGAAATGTCAAGCTGTGACCATCTATAGGTATCCAACAGCATTTTGGCCAGCTGCTGACTTTTGCTAAAAGTCTGGAAAAAGTCCACAAGAAATCTGTATCAGAAGAAATTAAAAGAGGGAAAAAATTAACTACTATCAAAAAATTATCAATTTTAAATTATATTTAATCCCAGGCAAGCAGAACACATAATTCTCTTTAGTGGGAGCAAATGAACTACATGTTAGAATGGTTCCTTTGTCAGGTTGTAGAAACTGGTCTTCATTTCTGAAGAACTCCTTTCCTTCTGGAAAGTGTTGGCAATTTGATGGCTGTTGGCTGACACATTCCAAGAACAAGTATCCAAGAGTATCCAGTGTAAGTGAGGCTAAAACTGCTGAAATGGTGAAGCACCCAGGATTATTTTTTGGGCTGATGCAGACCTATTCAAATTATAAAACACAAAAATCACCTCTTAGTTCTCAGTAAGCTGTGCACTGTAGGCTTGACCTGATTAGTGTGCAAGCCACAATCTCCATAAGAAATATACCTAATTTGTCAGCAACGCACTTTAAGTAAATAAAGCACATAAATAACTATAATAAAATATAATGAATTTCAGTATAAAGAAAGAAAATTACTTTTTCAGGTATTAATTTATGGCAATCATAAATTACCTACGTCTTATATTACCTAGGATAGTAAATCCCATAGCTGCATTTATAATTCTATCAGAAAAAATCCCAAACAACCAAACACTAATGATATATACATTCATATTCCTTCCATTAAACATTAGATACCACTCAATTCTCAGCTCTGTGTTCACATTCCCCAAGATCACGCTCTTGCACTGAACTCCCATGTAATACCACTGACTTTCAAAAAAGAGGGAACACTTTACCTATGCTTCTCTTATTTGATTAATTTCCATTAAGCTCATACAAAGTTTGAAGAGATTGGGACCACAGCTGGGAGTTTCTGCTCAAGTTTTGTAAAAGGAACAGCAGTAAAAAGGTATATTTGAAAGGAAACTATTCCTCAATTGTATAATTATTGTACCAACGGCATCCCAAAATCCATTGCTCCTACTTAGTGACTTCCTGAGATGCTTCTGGCCGAAAAAAGAGAGAAAATAAAGACAAGATTTAGAAGAAATTAAGTGCTTCATTTTTTTCTAAATGGAACTGATGGTTTGCAGCATATATCATTCCAAAACAGCACATAAGGCAGGAGTGTTACTTATTGGCAAAACGACTTTAAAAGCATTGCTCATTTTTTACATGCTGCCCACGCCCAGAGGAAGAACAGTGACAGAGCACTAAGGAAATTAATCCCTAGATGGCATTGCTATTCTCTTATTTTTACTGTGTAAATCCTTTCGTAACTTGGGAAGGAATTCAGTTGGTGCTTTTCTTTTACAATTTCTAAATGGATTTGTGGCAAGCATCATGGGAATGAGTTCACTGTCCCTATTACTTTAACTATTCTGTTCACAAGCACATATAGCACTCTCCTCTTTCACCCAGGTTGCCTGCATATTATTTATTTTCATATTTCTCAGAAAACCATTGCATCTGTGACAAGAATTGGCATTTTACAAAAATGCATTAGCCACGGGCCGCAAAAGACAAGGGAACAATTTGCTAATAGAATAGAAATAGAATTATTTTTATAACCTAACTTAAAGACGCTCCGAAGAACAAAGCCTCATACAGCACAAAAAGCAAAGCAGATTCTTTCCAAGCACTATTTTTGCATTTCGTTTGTGTGACTTTCTCCCAGCTCCTGTGCTGCCTTCCATCGCCACCTGCTGACATGCAAGGAAAATAGCAGCAGAGTGAGCCAACAACAGGAATTTTTGCCCGCAATTTCTGCCTGCTTTGTTTTTCTCTTGGTGAACCATGGAGGAACATTTCTGCCTTGTTTTTGTTTTTTTCCCCCCATGAAAATGTTTAAAGGCTCAATTTAGAGGAAAAGTACATGCAACTGAGTGGTATTACCTCTAGCGTGGCAGCTCTCTATTTATGAAACAGTGTCTCATTGAACTCATTGAAAGCACTTTGCTTCTGGACACTGCACGATGCAGGATTCTGGAGCAGCAAACACTAACTCCAAAGTTGAAATTTAAAGTAAGATGGATAAGTGAATATGAGAAATGTATGATAATTATGATTGAGGATAAAACAAACCTTTTTCATAATGACAGCTATATAGATGTTTGAGCACTTGGTAATTCTAAAGAGCACCATATAAAATAAATACTTACTTTTCTGAATAGCAGCATAAATACCAAAATACCTAACAGTGAATTGAAAGGGAGCACTAGCCATTATGTGAGAGCATATAATGTACAACAGGATTATTCTTTAACAATTGCACATTGAGTTATAACCTCTCAAGGGCTACCTGTTATCAACATTTGTCAGAAACAGGAAAGGAGAAAAACAGGTAAAATGAAGAAAATCCAAAGCGCACTGTCATAGAGTATCTTCACATGATGAAGATGGGAACTACTGTAATACTTTGAATGGTGTATTTATTCTCAAACCTCAGTCAGATAATCTTCCAATCATTAATCTAAGTTTTTCACCATGCCTCTTCCAATTTTATATTTGAAAAAAAAGGTTGAAATTCAAAATACATAACTCAGAGCTTGTATATTTTTATTTTAAGCATCATATACATTAGTGTTGCTTATCTAAATGCACCACATTATAAACATTATATATTGAGCGTGTGGGTGTATGTTTACTTGTAGATTTTGATGAGGGTATTGTTTGCTTTTTCAGGCTTTCCTGTGCATATTTCGTCTCACCCCCATAAACTTTGTTACTCAGAGTAGTTTAAAACTAAATGGAGATTCTAGAAAATTCAATCTGAGTGACATATAGAAAACTCATAATTTTTAAACTTCAAACCCCCCCACTAAATGCAATTTATGTCTATGCTTAATATCTAATATTTGCCTGATACTCTTATGCCCTGGAGTTAATCAAGTCAGCTGTTACTATACAATATTTAAAACATTAAGGGAAGCATTTCTTCTACCAATTACCAGCAGTAATAGTACATGGCTTAACATCTGCAACCCATTTGCATCTTTCACCTAGCTTTATATTGGAATGAATCATCATATTTTATTTAAATACAAAAAAAAAATTTATACATTGCAAACTTGAAAACAGAATTTTGCAGGTTCTGCTGCTCAAAATATATATACACTTGCTTTGTTAATTTTCTAACAGTACACAAATAGATTTTCACCAAATTGATATTTCAACAACAATTCACGTATTTCTGAAAGATACAGGTCTTCTCCTCTCCCCCTAATTTTCAAGTTGAATCATGTCTTATTGAAAAGAATAACATAATTTCTTACAGTTACACGTCCAAAGAAATATGTGACACATGAGATCACTCTTTGAATAAATATTTACAATGCTTTGGAGAAGAATTCCCAAAAGGAAAAGCAATTGCAAAGTCAGCTACAATAATAAATGAGAGGGATGCTTCCCATACTTTATAAAAAAACACTTATGGTGTGTTTGTGCTCTGTCAAGCAAACTGAAACAGTGGAAGATCAAACCAGAAAATAAATCTAAGTGCTTACAGACCATATATGTAGGCATTTACTTTATAAAGAAAAGGGGACTGATCTGAAGTGCTCATTATTATGCCTCAGTGGACAGGAAGGTCTAGACATTACTTATCTAATTTAAGAATTAATTTCAAGGAATGGAGGATTAGCTAGCAATTCTAAGTATTCATCCTAAATAAATTAAGAAAAACTGGATTATTTTTTAATATGAAACTCTCCAAAAAGAAATTGCAATTTCAAATATATAAACAAGGTTTTTTCACATTCCCCCCCC